>JAYKKM010000122.1:3582500-3650000 GCA_035772405.1 Chrysogorgia sp. JL179-B06 | reverse complement strand
GTAAAGCCGACGATATCCTAAAGGTGAAACAGTTGCACTCCGCCAGAGGTTTGATCATATGTACGAACGTGTTTACCCAACAGAACATCTTCGTTCCGTATGACTGCGAGGCACTGTTTGCGCCATTGCTTGACTACAGGGAGTACACCTTGGCGGAAGTGAAACGCGAATTCGGTTTTCCAGCGAAAGTTCGTTTGTTGGATACGAAACGTGGCGGACAATCAGCGGTGTCCAGTCGGAACGCGTCCTCCATGTCGGTCTCAAGCTTGGGCGATATCACTGCGATCAAGGAGATCGAGGATAGCGTCGTTATTTCGACAACGATGTGCGGCTCGAAGCACGCCAAGCTCTGTATGCGGATTCCCAAAGACCTCAAGATTCAAGTGGTTGTCGCCGAGGGGTTCATGTCCGGAGACGAAACCTACCAGAGGATCGTCAGAACCCTGGACAAGGGTTTGAACAAAACCTGTCTGAAGGATTTCGAGAACTTGGACGTGTATCAACACTTGGACGCGGTGAAGAAAGGCATACAGAACGTAAACTCGTCGTGTTCTGTCGAGCAAGCTTCGGAAAAGGCGCAACAGCTCGTTCGGGAACATCGCTCGAGAGACTTCCCGGCTGAACAGTCTCCGCCGAAGCTGCTACCAAGACAGCCCCGAAAACCTCCAATCTCGATCCCCCCGCCCAAGCTACCTCCCAAACCTCTCGTAAATTTACCACCGAAATCGAAATCTAGAATGCTCGGGAGACTGAAGTCCTTCAACCTGTCGATGAAGCCTTGGCTACCATTTCATGAGAACAACAGAACCAAAAGCGAAGGTGATTCGGAATACGTCGAAGCGACGCCGAAACCCGATCATGCGTATGAAACACCTTCGGGTGGTCACACTGCCGATCCGGTCTACGAGTCAACGGAAAACATCTATCAAGAAC
Source organism: Chrysogorgia sp. JL179-B06 (assembly GCA_035772405.1). Lineage (NCBI taxonomy): Eukaryota > Metazoa > Cnidaria > Anthozoa > Scleralcyonacea > Chrysogorgiidae > Chrysogorgia > Chrysogorgia sp. JL179-B06. The sequence continues at coordinate 3,649,067 of JAYKKM010000122.1, read as the reverse complement.
CCTTCCAGGAAGAACCCGACAAGCGTGTAAAACCTGTCAAACCCAGCTCCCCACCGGTTTCCAACAAGCACGAAATATATCAAGAGTTAGCTCGAATCCCACAAGACATTTCAGGTTTGAGCACCAGTGATGTCAGTAGGATACTGAGGTACTTGAGCATGGGTTGTTGCGTCAGCAGGTTTCAAAAAGAGTTGGTGGACGGCGTGATGCTGCAGGAAATGGACGAGGAGTGCCTGAAATCTTTAGATGTGAGTCCTTTTCACATTAAGAAACTGATGGGGTTTGTCAGAGGATGGCGACCGAATGTTTAGGAACATAGGTATGTCCACAGGTCTCGTGCCGGGCGCTTATTTTACTACCCGCCGCGTGATGCGCGCGTGGATACGACTGGATTGTGCGAAATAATAAGCCTAGTCGCGCAAAGAAAAGAGAAAAAAGAAACGAGACTGTGTCCGCAGGAGCGTCGGGACCAGGGGGTGTGGCCATCGATGCCTTTATCGGCACAGGCGAATTGTTAACGGCAAATTTGTGGTACGTCGGGATCTTGTGGAAGAAATCTTTTACAAGTAAGGCGTATTGCCATATCGCACGTATCTGCGTATGCCTTCTTTTTGTTAAATTTATTAATTATTGAGGTAGACAAGATCGATTGAAGTTAAGTTACAATCTTCATATACCATGTAAACAAAAACCATATTTAATTCATATTAAAATCAAGTTGAAAGTATTAAATGATTTAGTATTATAACGACCAACCCTAACCACGCCCATTCTGTCGACAAAATTGAGCTGTGTACCCCAAACGCGTTTCCTCTATTTAGTCAATATTATAAAAGTATACAACAAATTCTAAAATCAACTGCTGCCAGATCTCCCACAGAATTACATTTTAGACAAATAGAACGCCATGAGCGAAAAATGTCAACATTAAAAGTATGTCACAAAGCAGTGGAATATCTGGCTTTCAATAAAGTCTTAAAAATAGCTGACGATTCAATGTACTTAATAAAATTAGGTCGATTGTTCCATAACCTACAAGTCCTGATAAAATGAACTCGACTCAAAGTGTTTGGTTCTACTCTTTGGTACTGAAATGCATGCTCCAATATCGCTGCAGAGAGCCTCATAAAATACGGACTGAACAGAATACGTTGAGTATCGACATTATATAAAACTATCAACAATAAGCTAGACAATAGGACTGGATAGCGAGGGCTTTTTGAAAAATTCATGGACTAAGAGGTATAATGGTCATCACTCAAAAAGCGGATTAATATTTTCTGATATTTCTGACCATCTTCCGGTCTTTTTAATTTGCTTTGATGATATTCAATCATGTGGAAACTCTAATGACGCAATTATTATCCGAGATAAAAGCAATAACAATAAAACTAAGTTTAAAGAGGAGTTGGAAAGAGTTAACTGGTCTCAAATTGAGGGGTATAATGACCCAAATGTCTCTTATAAATCGTTCTTATCAAAGTATACTGAAATTTATAATATATGTTTCCCACTTAAAAGAATTAAGATAAACCATTCCCTTAATAATTAACCATGGCTGTCAAAAGGCCTTCTAAAATCTATAAAAAGGAAAAATAAATTATACAAAAAATATTTGCATAATCCAACACTTCCACATGAAACCTTCTACAAAAGATATAAAAATAAATTGAATCATTGTTTGAGGGTTGCAAAATCTTTATATTATGCTACGAAATTAGAAAAAGTTAAATCGGATACCAAAGCAATTAGTTGGAGGATTCTCAATGAAGTAATTAATAAAAGAAAAATTAAGCCGAAACTACCTTTATCTTTTAAGGGTGATAATGATACAGAAATAACTGATCCTACTGAAATTGCTAATAGATTTTGTAATTACTTTTCAAGTGTAGGCTCAAACTTAGCTAAAAATATACAATCCTCACACAATTCCCATCAAAAATTTCTTTCCGGACATTTTTCAAATTCAATATTTCTTAATACAGTAACTGAAGTTGAGATTATAGAAATTGCTAAAAGTTTTCAGTCCGGAAAAGCAGTTGGTTATGATAAAATCCCCATGTCAATAATAAAGCAATCGATAAATATAATTTCTGAACCCTTGACTCACATCATTAACCTATCTATAACACATGGTATTGTCCCTGATGAAATGAAAATCGCCCGTGTTATTCCTTTGTTTAAAGCGGATGATCGAACCAAGTTCACCAATTACAGACCAGTGTCAATTCTTCCTAGCTTCTCAAAATTTTTGGAAAGAGTGATGTATAATCGTATATTAAATTATTTGGACAAACACAATATAATATCTGATAACCAGTTTGGTTTCCGAAAAAATCATTCTACTTCTTTAGCTTTGATTGACTTATATGATAAGATTTCACTTGCAATTGATGAAAAAAAAATTGCGGTTGGAATCTTTTTAGATTTATCAAAAGCCTTTGATACAGTAAACCACAGCATTCTTTTTGATAAATTAGATCACTATGGAATCCGTGGCTTGGCCTTGGACTGGATTAAGAGCTATTTTTCTAATAGATTTCAGTTTGTTCAGATTAATGATCATAATTCGTCTAATAAAGAAGTCTGCTGTGGAGTACCTCAAGGCTCGATTCTTGGACCTTTGTTCTTCGTTTTATATATTAATGATATAAATTATGTATCAGAGCTAGTAGATTTAATCTTATTTGCTGATGATACAAACATTTTCTTCTCGCATAAGGATCCTGAGTATTTGATCAACACACTGAATATCGAATTAAATAAACTGTCAGATTGGTTCAAAGCAAACAAACTTTCACTGAACCTAAAGAAGACAAAACTTATTGTATTTAAACCAAGACAAAAAAAATACTATCCTGATATTAAATGATCTATTAACAATCAGTGTATTGATCAAGTAAATGAAACTGTGTTCTTAGGTGTAATACTAGATGAAACGTTGTCTTGGAAATCGCATATCTCTCATATCGCAAACAAAATATCAAAATCTATCGGAATAATTTTTAAATCTAGCTTTTACCTACCTAAAACGTCTTTACGAGCATTATACTATTCAATGGTTTATCCTTATCTTGAATACTGTAATGTAGTTTGGACTTTTAATGTAGTTTGTAATTTGATACACATTCTGACCCAATATTTAAGGAACTCGGTTTATTGAAACTGCATGATATTTGTTTGCTGCAATTAGGCCAGTTTTTGTATTCCTATAAATATTATCTCTTACCAAAAAGGTTCAATAATATGTTTGTTTTGAACAATGAAATTCATCAGCATAATACAAGGAATCGAATGGCCATCCATATACCATTATGTAGAACAAATATTAGACAGTTTTCTATAAAATTTCAAGGGCCGAAATTGTTTAATTCTCTTCCTATTGATCTTGTGAACACAGTTTCCTTTACTCTTTTTAAAAAAAAGCTAAAAATATTTCTTTACTCAAAATATTGAGAAATTTGTCAAAATAATGGTATTAAGCATTATCTGATTAGTCTGCCAAGCAATCTCACTTTAATCAATTAATTTTGTTCTCATGTAAAAGGAAGCCTAAAATTATATAAGCCTTATGGTTTCAATTTAGGCTCCCTTGCCATTAATTTTCAAATATACATCATCAAATTAAATGGTGACCAAATTCTGGTATTCAACCACGCAAATCAACCGCGGTTAGTAGTCTTATAATAAACGTAAATTGTAGCTGTGAACCGCTGAAAATATTTAGTGGTTTGAAGGCTCACCCTGATAAACCAATGATCCTACTCTTTGTGCGGTTAAAGACAACAATTTGGTCTCTATAATCCCTCGGACTAAATCAAAACAAACAAATACGAGTGAATACATTTTGGGGTTGGTTAATTTTTCGTTATCGTTCCGTATGGAAGGTGATCAAGTTGTTGATAAAGACAATTGCCATCAATATGTTCACGCGAAACGCGGATCGGGTGGAGGAAGAGAATGTTCGGGAAGAAAAAGAGGGTACACGAAGAGGACGAAGTTATTAAAATAGTTTATTAAAATCAAGTTCCGAGTTAATGTCTGAGGTGAAATCAAGTAAATTGAAAGTAGCGATAAAACTATTATTACCTCTTCTGTATTTGTTGTATCATCGCAGGTGTCGCTACCCCTGAAATTTCGCAGTCATTCTCCGTTCGCGATAAAGTCTTCGGCTTTTCTATATGGTTAACACTAGTTTCCATCTACGAAATTGATGTGACGTCATTTTATCAACAAATTTCGTCAACAAATGGCGATACTAACCCTTACCCTAACCAAAAATAATCCTAAAGCTAATGACAAAATGACGTCACATCAATTTCATAGATGGAAACTAGTGTTCGCCTTTGTATATGGTAAAGAAACAAAGCTAGGTATGGACATTGAGCACCTGCGCCCGCAGTACACGTTGCGGACTTTCGTCACGTGCTACGCTGCGGAAAGCCTTTAAACACGGAGTGCTCGCATAAAAGGGGAGCCCATCCCCCTCGAAACAATGGAGTCTTTGAAATTTTAAAAATCAATTCAAAAACAACGGAGTCTCGAGACAATGGAGATTTTGTTGTTTTGATTACTTCTCATTACTCTCTATTTCCTGACCAATCACAGTAATTGAAATAATTATGATTGGCACGGTGAGCATCTCGCCGCCAATTATAAGTAATAGCATAAAAAGAGGTGCATTAGCTATTAAACGTCCCGCTCGATGAGGGTCATTTAGTAAAATTTTACTAAATGACGGCCGAATCGAACGGGACGTTTAATGGTTAATGCACCTCTTTTTATGCCATTCCTTTGTAATATAATGTGTGCGGGTATTTCTTTTGTTCTCACAGGGCCATTAACAACTAATCTACCGTATCAAAATTAATTTTGGCGAAATTTCTAACGAGGTTCCTCGACCTCGTGTTGAGTCTTTGAATGATGATTTGATTACAATTCATTTTTCGTAATCGTACCTCCGTTGGCGTCAAACCGGGTATTATTAGTTCTAATCAGACCTGGTTTGTCGTCAACGGAGGTAAGATTAGCAAAATGGTATAATGAGGTATATTAGTTGTTAATGGCCCTGTGAGAACAAAAGAAATACCCGCAAACATTATATTATATATGCAAGCACTCCGTGTTTAAGGCAACCGAAATACAGTTAACTCTCTTTGAGCGACCACTATCGTGACGTCACTGAGTGCAAGGAACAAACGACAAGCGCCCAATGACGTCAAAATTGAAAGGAAAACCGCTGTGCATCAACTTTTAGCCGTCGAGCAAACTCAAAAATGGCGGCGTCCCAGAATCATAAAATACGAGAATGAAAATGTTATTTCTCTCACGTTATTATTAAGAGCAACTATTCAACCTCGTACCCAGGGCATTTTTCCTCCACGGCGGAATGTCGGCGATCGGCTGGTCCATTCTATAATCCGATTGGCTTGTCATAAAACTCAATTAATTCAGCTGAGTATAATTTATTCATCTAAATCTGAATGCTGTCTTCAATTTTACAGCAAATTAGAAGTGATAGCCTTCGCTAAATTGGATATATGCTTCTTCATACCTTTTGTAAGAGATAACCATGGATGTATGGCGGATTATTAAGCTTATTAGCTGCTTTTATGCCGACGAATGCTTACATGAACAACGCTGAAGAGCATTGAATATTTCTCAATTATTGGCAATGGAACAAAGACCACAAAAATTATCATATCTAAACACCCAGAAATTCTGGGTGTCATGTGACCAGCCGATCCCAGGGCCATTTTCGCCGACCTTCCGACGTGGAGGCAAAATGCCCTGGGAATTATACTTACAGGCCTTTTATTTAAAAGTAATTTATTTTTTGACAACAGTTCCCCAACAAAAATCATAATTTCAAGTTTTTGACTTTCTGATTAACAAACAGGCTTACGATGGTAATCCAAGTAAACAAATCTACTCTTGTACAAAACAGCAGCATTACTAATTTTGACCAAACACAATCCTGTCATCCGCCATCTTGTTGCAATATATATGAGAAAGAAGCATCTGCTGCTCCTGATTCCCTTACATCCCAATTTACAAGTAGAATCTCTAGACAAGAAGCCATTCAACTTAATTCAGCAAAAGAAACCATCAAAACGGCCATGTTTCCAACTTTGTCTAATTAATGTTAGTGACGTCACAAGCAGGGTAAACCTGATGAAACTTTACTCTGTGGGTGGCCGAGTTTCCGCGGGATGCTTTTTAAAATGTTGTGATTCAATTGAAAAAAGCAGACATTCACAAAAATTGAGCATCAGACATATAAAGACATGAGGATGGCTAGATTTTGCTTTACCCCGGTTGTGACGTCACACGCATATCGAAAATACATCCAAGATGGCGGACAATGATTCAGTTTAGCAACTTTGAAAATGCAATTAATTTGTTTTATTTGAATACGTTGGATCCAAATGTCACACCATTTTTATTTTCGCCTCATTGGTTCACCGTTCTCGCAACTTTGTTTTTTCTTGCCCATACCCTTTAACCAACTAGGATTGCTAAGTAAATAAGTATAGAGTGCTGCGTAGGTAATGTTTTGGTCATGTGGCAAAGTGAAAAGGTGGTGAACTGCCACTGATTTCTAGGAACGAAATATTGACGTTTCGACTAAGCGGAGTCCTTCATCAGAGTAAGACAAGATGAAATAAAATAAATAGGGCTGATAAGCCCTAAAGGGTGATACAAAAGGGTGATACAAGTGTAACATCAAATGCACGCGAAAGTGTTAAATCATTTGCTATTTTTACAGTCAATTAGCAACAGACTGCGTGCAGGGAGAACTATAGTCAAGGTGCAATGACAGGTCCAATACTCAAGGGGACTAGAAGATATTAAAGTGGTAGGGAAAAAAACATGAAAAGCAATGAAAGTAAATAAAAGCAATGCATGAGCTAATAATAAAGTTCCTTGCAAACTAAAAGAGCAAAAACAAACAAAAAAACCAACATCAACAAAACTTGTAGGAAATTTAAAAAAAGAAAAACGTTTGCTAAGGCCATGGGATGTGTGTTGGCAAGTTTAAAATTGAGACGCGCTTCTCTTGCCGTTTAACTTGCGGTTATCGTTACCACCTAAGATGGGAAGGATGGAATTAAAGGCGTCGTCCAGTTTCACAGAGGGAGAAAAGACATTTAGAGTCCATGAAGCGTCCGTGATGTGTAATGTCGTTGAAATGCGTTAAAATTAAAGTAATTTTATTTACAGCCGTCCAATCTTGCTTAAAGGACGTTGGCAACGGAAAATAACTACTTTTTATATCGAAGTTTATAAAATAAGGTGTCCTCTACGCACGCTCTTATTGGCTGGGCTCCGTGTCTTTATAAGAGGACAGAGATCATGAATGACGTCATGATTTCTGTTTGTGTTTTTTAACTTGTATTTTTCCTTTTCCGCTCCTGTGCATATATGTACTCTTATAAAGACACGTTTGACTTCATTTGAAAACGAAAGAAGTGTAAAGGCACTCGACTATCGCCTCGTGCCTCTACTCGACTTCTTTCGTGTTCAAATGACGTCAAACGTGTCTTTATAAGAGTACATATGCACTTTGTTTTATTTGTTAAATATTACTTAGCTAGTCGGAATATAGTATAGTTTGGCGCTATCAAAATGCTTATAACACACTCTTGTGCTACCTATCATGGAGTCGTGTATTGCCCAGTTTTGGTTGTAATAGCGATTACAAAAATAACGCTGAGAAAAAGTTTAATTTCTTTCTATTTCCACCAACACTGACTGCTTTTCCAGCACATGACGTCACAGGATATTTGGCAGAAGAACTCTAATGTCCTTTAAAGTGCCTATAACGTCAAATAATTTTGTTGACTTATTTGGAAGAACTTCTAAAATGATAAAGTAACTTCTTTTGAAGATTTTCGTTTCTTCGCTTTGTTTTTGATATATTTCAGTTTGTTTGATATGCAAATGTCTGGAATTTCGTCACACATGCATAATGACTTATCATAGAATGTTATATATCTTTGCACTGTTATTTTCAAGGAGTTATTTTAACTCCAAAAATGTGAATAACAGTGCGCGTGTTTCTCCCACAACACCAAACTTCTTGATTTTAAAGGATTTCGTTTGAGAATGAAAGTGATACACAAACTTCTCCGGTGATATATATAAGTCATTGTGCATGTGACGAAATTCCATACATTTGCGTATCAAACAAACTGAAATATTTTAAAAACAAAGCGAAGAAGAAAAAATCTACAAAAGAAGTTACTTTATCATTTTAAATGTTCTTCCCAATGAGACAATAAAATGTTTTGACGTTATAGGTACTTTAAGGTTTCTGTACGAAAAGCTTCTTGGTTATAGCCACATGCTATTTTGGCCGCCCTTTTGTTGGCCTCCAACCACCGATAAACTTTGTCAACTTTTTCCCATGAAATAACGTGACGTTGAGTGACTCTAACGTCTGGAGGTCGAGATCTTTCAACATTGGCCCGTCTATCATCTCTTCCTCGAAGGTTTCTACATAGGCGTCCATATGTAGGCACTTCAGAACTTCTCCAACGTCATCTACTGTCAACTCCAATAGATCCTCGGGGATCTGAGATATTCTCTCGTACATATCTTCATTTTGATCATGTAGCAAACGTCTCATGTCGTCGCTAAATGAACTCGTTGGACTGGATTTCTACACAACATATAACATAAGTTCAGTATAACATATAACACTTATAACTTATAAGTAGAGTGCTGCGTAGACAGTGTTTTGAATATATAGCAAAGTGAAAAGGTGGTAAATTGCCAAGAATTTTAGTAACGAAATACTGACGTTTCGAGCGGAGCCCTTCATCAGAGTAAGACGAGATGAAATAAAATAAATAGGGCTTATATATATGCCAAAAAGAAAGTGGAGCGAGGAGGGGCAATCTTTGTATTGAAGAAAAGTTATGCATTATGAAAGCCGACAAAGGACATCTTCTGAACAAACGAACCGAAATTTATTCAAAATGCCGCCACAGGAATAAATTCCACATAAGCAACCTAAAGCGCTCCAATATCAGTAGATGACATCATCACCATTAGTGACACCGTGACGTATGAGTACCTATAAAAGAATAGTTAAACCAGAATCTCAACAGTTGTCTGAAGATCGTATCTCGGAACTCTGAGTAACAACGAACTGTTTTAAGTAAAGATTCTATATTCGCTCTATCATTTACGATATTGAGCACTATTTAACGTCAATATTCAGTATTTATTTCGTTTTATTTCATATATATATATATATATATATATATATATATATAATATATATATATATATATATATATATATATATATATATATATATATATATATATATATATATATATATATGCAACGCTCGCTACCATTGTGGCAGTTTGAGCGCTCTGGCCCCATGCGCACTTCACGCTATCTGGATGTTCTGATCACCGGTGCTATCCCACAAGCGGTTGTCAATGACGATCGTAAGTGTATAATAGTCCAGCCAGACTCATCCAGATTGTTCCAAGCTACACTGATGAGCTGTGGTACAGCGAAACACGTGTCTGTAGATTGAACTATATATATATATATATATAGACAGTGTTTTGAATACATAGCAAAGTGAAAAGGTGGTAAACTGCCAAGAATTTAGTGATGAGATACTGACGTTTCGAGCGGAGCCCTTCATCAGGAGGTCTTACTCTGATGAAGGGCTCCGCTCGAAACGTCAGTATCTCGTCACTAAATTCTTGGCAGTTTACCACCTTTTCACTTTGCTATATATATATATATATATATATATATATATATATATATATATATATATATATATATATATATATATATATATATATATATATATATATATATATATATATATATATATATATATATATATATATATTGAAAGGATTTATGGTAAAGGAAAATTTATATATATATATATATATATATATATAGCAAAGTGAAAAGGTGGTAAACTGCCAAGAATTTAGTGACGAGATACTGACGTTTCGAGCGGAGCCCTTCATCAGAGTAAGACGAGATGAAATGAAATAAATAGGGCTTATATATATGCCAAAAGGGTGTCACAAGTGGAAAGTAGCCAATCAAATGCACGGGAGATAAACAAACTAATAATTAATGAGATGGGAAACGTAAGATCATTTGCTATTTTTAACAGTCGATCAGCAAGCAGACTGAGGGGGCGGGAGAAATGACAGGTCCAATATTCAAGAGGATTAGGCGATAATATTAGCATAAGAAACAAAAAATTTGAAAAGGAATGAAAATACATACGCGAATAATAAAAAATTAATAATAATAAAGGTTCCAAGCAAACTAAAATAACCAAAAACTTGTAGGAAATTAAATAAAAGAAAAACGTTCGGGCGTCGTTCAGACGTTAAGGCGTCCAAATTGGCCAAATTACTGGGTCCTTCCCCGAATCCCTCCCAAAGCACTAGTTCCTCTAACGAAGTCACTCGTCTAGTTTTCACTATTCCCTCTGATTTGCCATTATCTGACCCCGAGAGATCTTTTCTTGCGAAAGGTCTCAAGTTTGTTCCCAACTCCGGGCCCATCGATCTATTTTCAGTTAAAGAGGATACCGAATCTTTCTTCCGCCGCATGCGCCTCAAAGCCTTTTTTCATGATAAGCCCACTTTCAATAGCAATAAGGATATTTTCGAAGAACTCAACCCCAAGAAGTCGTCTTGGTCTCCATCCGAAGGTGATTTTTCTTCCCTTGATCTTTTCGTAAGACAATGCCGCCATGACATTGATAAATTGCAACCTCCGCGCAGAAAACAAGTTCATAACCTTAACAAAGAAGAGCTTCTAGCTTTGAATTCATTACGATGCCGAAATGACGTTGTCATAAAACCTGCGGACAAAGGTGGCGCTGTAGTTGTCTGGAGAGCGGACTTGTATCGACAAGAGGCTCTTCGTCAACTCAGCGACACCATCTTTTATACTAAGTTGAATTCCGATCCCACTCAATCTCACCAAAAATCCGTCAAAACTACCATCAAGAATTTCATCCAAGCCGGTGAATTGCCTGCCTCTGCATCTAACCTTATATTAACAACCCCCAGAACGCCTGTCATATATTTCCTACCTAAAATCCATAAACCTAACAATCCTGGCAGGCCGATTGTTTCCGCTTGTAGTTGCCCCACCGAGCTCGTTTCCAGTTTTCTAGACAACGTTATGTATCCTTTGGTTAAGAAGTTGCCTTCTTATATCAAAGATACTAAACATGCCTTGCAAATTTTCGACCAGTTACGTTTCAGTAGTTCCGATAAATTTATTTTCACGATGGACGTCAAGTCCTTATACACCGTCATTCCCCATTGTGATGGCCTTGAAGCTCTGAAGTTTTTCTTTGATCAGCGCACTAATTTAGAACCCTCCACAACCACGTTACTCCGCTTAGCAGAACTAGTGCTTACCCTTAACAATTTTTCGTTTGATGGTGAACATTATCAACAAATAAGTGGTGTTGCGATGGGCACCAAAATGGGTCCAAGCTATGCTAATTTATTTGTTGGTTATGTTGAAAAACAGATCTTTGAACAATACACGGGTCCCTTGCCTGATTTTTTCGGAAGATTTATCGATGACTGTTTAGGAACAGCGTCGTGTTCACGTGTCCTTTTAGAGCAGTTCATCAACTTTGTTGATGATTTTCATCCTGCTCTGAAGTTCACGTGGGAAATCAGCGAGACCTCTGTGTCGTTCCTTGATATTTTAATTTCGATTAATGGTGATTCGCTGAAAACGTCGGTCTCGTACAAGCCTACTGACTCCCATAGTTATCTTCTATTTTCATCCTCTCATCCCAACCACACTAAGCAATCCATCCCTTACTCTCAATTCTTGCGTCTTCGCCGCTTATGTAGCGACGACCAAGATTTTCAAGTCAAATCAATGGAAATGAGATCTTTTTTTGTCCAACGTGGTTACCCTACCAACCTTTTAGACCTCGCCGTTCAGAAAGCTTTTCTCGTCCCCCGTTTAGACGCCCTTGAACCATCTTTGGAACGAGTTTCAAACAATAAAATTCCTTTAGTTCTAACATTTCATCCTTTCAATTTTAAAGTTAAAAATATTATTAATCGGAATTTTCACATTTTACAAAATGATCCTGAGACGTCAGCCATTTTCACCGACAACCCTTTGGTATCTTTTCGCCGTAATAAAAAACATTCGTGACTCCTTAGTACATAGTGCCCTTAAACAAAATACCTCGGCACCAGCGGGAACATTTTCTTGCGGCCGTTCCCGCTGTAACACATGCGCTTTTCTCAATCCCACTACAGTTATTACTGCCCCCAAATTCGACCACACAATCCGTCATGCTTTTTCATGCACGTCCACCAACATAATTTATTGCATTTCATGCGATAAATGCCCTAAAATCTACATCGGTGAAACTGGGCGACGTCTTTCAGACAGGTTTGCTGAACATCTTCGTTCCGTGAGGATCAATGATGGTGACAAACCTGTAGCCCGCCATTTCAACAGCTCCAACCATTTGGTTTCAGACATGAAAGTCTGTGCCATCCTTCCCATCTCCGGTGGCAACGATAACCGCAAGCGTCAAGAGAAGCGTCTCATTTTTAAACTTGGCACCACACATCCTCTTGGTCTTAACGAACGTTTTTCTTTTATTTAATTTCCTACAAGTTTTTGGTTATTTTAGTTTGCTTGGAACCTTTATTATTATTAATTTTTTATTATTCGCGTATGCATTTTCATTCCTTTTCAAATTTTTTGTTTCTTATGCTAATATTATCGCCTAATCCCCTTGAATATTGGACCTGTCATTTCTCCCGCCCCCTCAGTCTGCTTGCTGATCGACTGTTAAAAATAGCAAATGATCTTACGTTTCCCATCTCATTAATTATTAGTTTGTTTATCTCCCGTGCATTTGATTGGCTACTTTCCACTTGTGACACCCTTTTGGCATATATATAAGCCCTATTTATTTCATTTCATCTCGTCTTACTCTGATGAAGGGCTCCGCTCGAAACGTCAGTATCTCGTCACTAAATTCTTGGCAGTTTACCACCTTTTCACTTTGCTATATATTCAAAACACTGTCTACGCAGCACTCTACTTTTTTACTACTCTCGGATATATATATATATATATATATATATATATATATATATATATATATATATATATATAACATATGTAATACATATATATATAAACATATAACATATATATATAAACTTATAACATATGTAATACATACATAAACATATAACACGTATTAATTGAGACTTTCCGCTGTTTTTATGTTTATCTGGAACCGCATGAGTGATTAAGCTAGGCAGTTATTTCTGTGCTGTTGTCGTTACCGTAGTTGCATTGTTGTTTTGTTGTTGTTTACACTTACCAGCTTGTTTGTAACTCATATAAACCCTGATAAATTGTTATAATGCCCTGTTTACCATTGCACCTGTACTTGTTTTATACCAGTGACAAAACATAAATAAATAAATGCTCACCTCGTATTTTGTTGATGGCGAGAATTTTGGATTATGGATATTCTGGGTTTTTTTGCCGCGGTAGGCTGCGCTACTCCTTGGAGGTTTCTCAACAGAAAACTCCACATACGCGTACTCCTGCCGTTCTGTGGAATCTACGAGTTCGTACGAACCCTCATCATCGAGGCTTGTGACAGGGAGAACCTCATATTCGGTGCTCTTCGTCGACGACTTCGGAAACTGTTGTCGTGTGCTCGGAAGTGGTCGGGGTGACACTGGCTCGTCCTCGGTATTTAAGAAATTGAACTTTCTGACGGCATTCAGGTGTTGGTAAACGTTCAGCTGATCAAAATCAGCGAGGTTCGTTACCTTGAACTTTGTGTGCAGCGTTGTGACGATCTCTTCGTAGTTGCCGCCCCCCTGGAGGAACCCTTCTGCAACGGCAAAACTGATAGGCAAATCTTTTGGGAGCCCTATGCAAAACTTCTCCTCCAATTCCCCGCCGACGTTTGTCGAAATAACCGTGGTCTCGGTCCTTTCCTCGACCAGAACGATCTCTCCGAGGCTCGACACCGTGGTGTTCGTCGAACCGCGGCGACCGACGGTCAACCTATTCCCTCGAATGCCGACTTTGCGGCCTTCGGAAAGAAAACGAACCCGTGCTGGAAAGCCGTAGATTTTCTTGATCTCTGCTATGGAATATCGCCGGGAGTCCTGGAGCGGTGTGAATGTCGCCGGGTAGGCATAGCCTAATGACACCAGCCGTCCGGTGTCGACGTTCTGGAAATCTATCAGCTTGCTTTTCTTGTCTATCTTCATTATCTTGAGCAGATCATCGACATGAATCGATTGATCCCCACTGTTATTCGATCCGATATCCATATCGAAGCTTTCCACTCTCACGAACTTAATCTTGGGATAAACGGATTTCAAATCTGCCACTGTACAGTTCTGGCATTTCAAAGGATGAACCACTGCCTTAATGGTACAGCCCAACGGAATGGCGACTGGCTTACCGAAGCAATTGTTGCCGACGACTTTGGGAGTCGTGTGGATGGCATGTAAGGCTAGCACTTGATGGGCTCCAACGCAACTGTCTTCATTTTCGCTGTAGTGTCCATCGACTACGCGAACTACTTGCGGAAGTGGATATTCTGTTATGAACTCACGAAGACTGTACTGTTTCTTGCTCCAAATTAAAGTTTCGATTAACTCTTTCTCTGCTTTACATGCCATAACTTAAGCCTGTCAGCTCAGGTACGGCACCGAACGGCGATATCGATCATCGCCAGTACCAATAGTAATTGCTGGCAAAATCTAATTCTTTCAGATTCTCCCGTCGAATATCGTCGTAGCCTTTCCCAAATATTAAGCGGTCCTACTAAATACTGCCCGGAGCGCCCGGGAGCGCCCGAGAGTGCCCGGGAATGCCCGGGAGCACGTGAGAGCGCCCGGGAGTATACAAGATAGTATAAATCAGTGTACGATCCTTTCTGAGCTTCTTTGAATCGTTTATATTGACGAAAAATAATATTAAAAGTGATTTTCAACCACCTTAGCAACAAACAGTGCAGCATGGCCGCCCACACAGGAAGCTATGCGAAACATGAGATTTTAACTTTAATTATGAATGTAATTATATAAATATTGTCATTCACCGTATATAAGCTATTCTGCGTCTCAGCGAATCCGCGTAAACAAAACGACACAATGGCTGGATGACTCATAAAATTTCGATACTTTTCAACTGTTTTTGTCAAAAAAATGAAAAAAACTTAAGCAAATATTTAACAATCATACCATTCGCTCTTGTTGTATATGGCTGATAGCAGTTTTCCTGCCGCCATCTTGTGTTTGAGACGCAGAATAGCTTATATACGGTGAATGACAATATTTATATAATTACATTCATAATTAAAGTTAAAATCTCATGTTTCGCATAGCTTCCTGTGTGGGCGGCCGTGCTGCACTGTTTGTTGCTAAGGTGGTTGAAAATCACTTTTAATATTATTTTTCGTCAATATAAACGACTCAAAGAAGCTCAGAAAGGATCGTACATAAGATGCTGCTAGCAGACGTGATTGGCTGACGATTTGTGAAACGGAAACACGATTAGAAAACAAAGTTATACCACGTGCAGGGCAATAAGTGTCCCGGAAATAAATATTCGATCGTCTCATTCCCGATCATAACGACGGCTTATTTCTACGAACTTTTTTGAATTTATAGAAATAAACGACTTAGAATTTCATGGAGCAATTTGAGAATTTTATGTAACGTTGTCACGCTCCTCCGCCGAGGCTTCTTGCGCTTTTTTAGAGTTCGGGTAATATAGGTGGGCTATTATTGGGCTCACAGGGTGTTTTGGGGACGCGTGGAGAGTGTAACGTTGTTTAAAAACTATCTCATATCGCTCTGAACAGCTGTCGCCAGTTCGGAATTTCGCCGTCTTAACTATGGTTAAACCAGTCCAATGTTTATCTATCAAGAATAGCTGATTGGTTTAATAACAACCGTCTGACACTGAATAGTACAAAGTCCAAGTTTATGCTTATTGGCAGCGCACAAAAGTTGAAATCATGTGATGAAATTGTTCTTGTCGTTCATGATACCGAACTCGATGCAATATTTGGGGATTACATTTAATCAGAATTTAACATGGTCAAATCATGTGGAGAACATGGTTAACAAGATAAATCAACGGATTGGTCTTATAAGGCGTGTAAAACACTTCATACCTCAAAGGGAATGCATCACATTATATAACACTCTTATTTTACCCTTAATGGACTATGGCAATTTAATTTGGGGAGATAAGGACAACACCATCCTTATGGACTCCGTCCAAGTATGTCAAAATAAAGCTGCCAAAGTCATACTCGGTCAACCCTTCTACTCGTCCGCCACTGCAGCTCTACAAGGCCTTAACTGGAGACCTTTACACCTCAGAAGAAAGTCCAATCGATGCATTTATGTATATAAATATTTACATAATCTTATTGACTTCGATTTTCAGTTGCAACTAAATGCTGACGTCCATGACCACAACACTCGTAGACGCAACGATTTTCACCTACCACGGGTTAAACGAAAGTGGGGAAAACAACGATTTACCTATCACGCGTTGCAGGATTGAAACTCGATTGACCAGCATATAAGAGAGTCAACATCTTTAACTCTTTTTAAAAATAATCTTAAAAATTTGTTCTAGTTTTAATTTTTTATCTTTAAACTTTTAAATCTACGTATTGTCGAACTGCGCATGTATTTTATTTTATGAATTTTTAGCCAAATAATTTATAGTCTGTATTTAACTATTTTATCGCAGGGCCCCATTGAAAAACACCTTGGTGACATGGGCTCCCTGTTGAAATAAAATTATCATCAATGTATCACAATACAAACTAATTGATAAACGACTTTAGCTTTTCATGGAGAAACTTGAGCTTTTGATGTAATGTTGTAATTTACACACCCTCATATCGTATTGCTCACTTCGGCCGAATATGATCTGGATTTCTGTTGCTAGTTTGGAAAATTTCTGCGACTGAATAACTGTTTATTTACTCGAGCAACGTCTTCCCAATGCGATGATTAAAATATATTTAATTTGATTTTGCAAACACAAAAACAAATACCAGGTGATGAATCAGACATAGTTTGCCGCTACTCTGGCTTAAACGTTTTTGACCTCGATGATTACCAATTGCGTATATAGTAACAATTTAAAAATCTATTTGCCTAAGCCAAGAACAAATTTCTTAAAAAATAGTTTTTCATATCGTAATAATTTTAGCAACCTTTCGTTGCTTTTTCGTTGGGAAAATATCGTTGGGAAAATTTCCGTGTTCTATACAGTTAGAGAAACATGGCTTTTATTTAATAATTTTAATTATAGCCCGCGTTTTCTATGAGCAGATAACGAGGCGGAGCCGAGTTGACTATCTCTCATAGAAAAAAGGGCGAGTTGTCTAATTGTTTTAGTATAAATTTACAAGTTTCTAACCCAAGACTTATTCACATTTTTCATGAAAAAAAAGTAAATATTCTTTCGAAATCACGCGACTTTTACCCCAGAGGTTTGTATCAGCCGGATAGCAACTCCTGCGGTAGCCAATGAAAATTGACGAATTGTGATAGAAAAAAATAGAAAATATTTTGTGTTTTCACGAGTTATAGAAACCGACTGGAATTGGGAGAACGAGACTCGTATATGACGAAGCGCGAGTGATTTCATTGCTATTTCGATTTGAACAAACTTCCACGAGCTATTTACAACTCTTCCATATCTAACTTTGTTCTTGAGATATCAAGATTTTGTATGATATAGGGGTGCTCCAGCCAAAATACAAATTTTCATTCCTATCAATTTGAAAATTTGAGAATTTTGACGCCATATATGTTTTGAAAATATGACGTCATTGAGTGCTTCTTTATCGACAGATGGCAGTGGAGTTGCATGTTTTGATGGTGATCACATAGTGATAGCTGTTGTGAGTGTTCTATATGCTAGAGAATTAGTCTTCTCACACACTGCTGGGAGCCGCTGCAGCTGTATCGCCGCACTTGACATTTATTACAGTTTCTTTAAGACAACTAGTAATAATTACTCAACTTTGCTAAATAGACAAACTAAACTATTTTTCGTTTCTTTAAGACAACTATTTACAAATACTCAACCAATTTTTATTGTGGGTACCGCGGTCAGCGGTACCCATATAGTCACGGCGTTGAGGTAGCCGTTTATCTAGTTGGAGGTTCAACATCGAAATTACAACTGCGCAACTCAGATACTCATTCGGAATTCATCGGAAAATGTCGTCCCATCGATTGTCGAAGGTACGGTAGAAAATCTTGAAAAATCTTAACTTGTCGACAAATTCAACGTACAAAGGTCGTGTCGTTTAACTTGGCAATGCTCGTGATCTAATTCGTGATGTCTTCTGATTGAGTGCGTTTTGATAATTTTGGCTAAATAATCCCCTCTTCCTCGTGGCGTGACTTCTGATCGAGTGCGTTTGGCTTGTGTAGTTTACATTAAAGGTAAGTTGTATCTTTCTCGTTTTCACTTCTTTACTGTACTAGGTATTTCTTTAATTATAAAATTATGTGCTTAATAGCTTCGCTCCTCTGAGTAACTACTATGTTGTTTATATTGTCTGTGACTGTTTTTGTTGTATATTTCTTCGTCAAATTCAAATGTTATACACTATATCCATCTGACAGTTTCAGGTGAGGAGGTCAGTCTAAATTTGGCGACAATGCTGGTAAACAGTGTATAGAAAATCATCGACCGCTATAATTTTTGCGTAAGGTAAACATATTTATGCGGTAATTGGAATGGCTTGAACAATATTTTGTTACATGGGAATTGTTTGTATGGTTGCATTAAAGTCATTAAAGGTTCTGTAAATAAAGATGTTTTGTTGTTAACTGATGTTCCTGTCATGGTATCAATAAATTAAATCATAGTGAATCATTAGCTGGAGAAATTGCATTTACAAATTTATTTTTTGGTTTAGAAACCAACTATGAATATTTAACACTTATTTACTGGGACCGAAGGAAACAGTATGTGGTCCCAGTATGTGGTCCCGAGACCATCGATGAAAGCAGTATGTCAAAACATACTGCTTTTCCAAGGTCCCAGTAAATAAGTGCTTTTTTATACCAAGTGTCAAAGAAAAAACAAACGTAAAGACATGAAATATTTTATTCTTCAAACATTAAATTAAATAATATTAAGGCAAAAAGAGAGTTCAATCCAAAGGTTGCATTTTCACATGGTATTTCACATGATTTTTTCATTATCATTGACAACATATTGCCCTCTCAGAGCTATTGCAGGGGAAACAGCTAAATTTCGTCATTTTCATGTGATATACTCTCTCGACCAATGACACTAGAAAAAGGGAACTTTGACACTTGGTATATAATAATGCTTGTTAACAATTGATTGTAACAGTGTTTCAGTGTTCGCAGTGTCAGAAAATACTTTCAAGATATTTGATTCACAGTCAAGTGACCTATATGGAATGCCGTGTTTTTCTGGTAGCTGTGTTTTGCTTACTGTTGAAAGCCTTGAGCATCTAAAAAAAATTTTTTTAATTATTTCACTACTGAAAAGTTGTATTCCATTTGAAATAAAAGATCACTTTGGTCAGTATTGATAATAATAAAAATAAAGTCAATGATCAAATTGGCTCTCAAGTAATAATTTGTGCCAAGATTACAAACATTAAGATGATTTCAGCATTATAGAATAGTTCCTCTCTGTGACAGTTATTGTATTAAAGTTTCTGTGAAAAAGTTTTTTGTTGTTGACAGATGTTCCTAACATGCTATTATTTGATGAGAAAAACTTATGCCTTAACTTTTGTGAATCATTTACTGGTGAATTATCCATGAATGTAATAATGGAACCTATGTTTGTCTTAAAAGTTCATTTTACAAATGTATCCTCTGCTGATTTGTTAAATCTGCTATTAGCTTACCAACAGCACTGTCTTAGTAATCCACCATGAGAAAATTTCAACACCTGGTTTATTCCCCCATTTACCCCCTAGTCTATAACAAATATTGTGATGTTTGTCCTTGATCAATTTATCAGTACAAGTGTCTATGAAATGAAAATTTACCCCAGCTTAGCCTGCGAGCAGGCTCTCTGCGGGTTGCATGACTTTCGTATCTTAGGTTGTTCTTGAGTTACATTTCATGTAACTTTAGATATGACGTCACAAGATGAACACAGCATTACATCAAAACTCAAAAACAGGCTTATCTTTGGATTGGTTTGACTAAACTGGCTCAAACTATACAGACTTACTGAGTCAACAAGACTCAGCATTGAGATTGTTGTTATATTAGGTTCTCATGGTAACAGATTCATTACCAGGCCACTTTGTAAAGAAACAAAATGTTGTACCTTTCGTCATTGCAGTTACTTTTTTATTGTTTTAAACAGTATTGTTGCATTGGAAATCATTGAAAAAGGATGTCAACTTCCTAAAACTGAATAAGTTGCTGTAAACGTGGTTGAAAACAAATAATTCATATAAAGGAAGAGAGTAATCTGGAAACTCTGTTACCATAGCAACCACATTAGAACCATGACTATGTTTAGTTTTCTTGATTGAGTAAGTCAGCAAGGTTTGAATCTATTTAGTTGAACCAGTCTGAAGATATGCCTGATTTTCAGTTTTGGTGTAATACTCTGTCCATCTTGTGACGTCACAGCTCAAATTATATAAAGCGTAATAATTCAAGAACGGAATAACATATCAATCTAAAAGCCATTTTGCATTAGTATAAGTGTTCTTTCAAGCACAATCATAAAAACTGGAGCAAATTTTCATTTCATAGACACTTTAAAGGCACCACATGAATATAATGATAAATAGCCTCTGTGACAATGATCCTGTAGTGGGGATAAATGCCCCAGTATAAATAAATAATACTAATATTTCAGTTAGTATCACAGATTTGGATTTTTCTTTCCACAGTTTAGATATCATACTTACATAGTCTTTTTGTTTCATAAAAAGGGGCCTCCCTTTTGGTCACACCCCATGCTCATTGCTCCCGGTACCCACATGTTCGCATCGCGGACCTATTTTTAATCTTTGTACTGGTGTAACTTCTTGGTTACAAGGGAGGAGTGGCCAAGTCAAGCTATGGCGGATGCAACAACAAAATCTGAACAATCTGACCACTATGACCTGACTGACCCGCCTTGCTTCCACCCGCGCCTGTCCTCCAGCAGCGTGCGAGAAATCATTTTCCGCCCCTTTCGTTGCTCAGCCAGATGAAAATAATAAACAATTATTGGATGAAGCTGAGCATGATATCAATAATTATCCAGACCGAGGTCATGTTATCTGCCGAAGGCTGAGGCGGATAACATTGACCGAGGTCTGGATATATGTTTTATTATACATTGTTCAAAATAGTCTTACTAAAAATACACAAACAAAGTGACAGTCTGGTAGTAATCTACTACAAGCCATTTTTCATTTTGTAATTTTCGCGCACTTTGTCCTAGTGACGTCATCAGCGTTCAAATTTTTTTTTGGACACCTCCGTGCAATAATTCACATTATTATTCATTGTACTCTGTTCTCGTTTTTTCATTGCATAATTCTCGGTATTTGCAGGTGCCCGCGCTATTTTTCAGCGGAAACAGATATCTGTAGAGGTTATTGGACGGAGCCCGAGATATTCCAGCGGTATTTTGCGAATACGCGGGAAAATATTACAAATACGCGGGAAATATTACAAATACGCGGGAAAATATTGAGTTGAGCTGTGTTTTGTTTTGAATTGTTCACAACTGAATAATTCTGGATATCCTGCTCAGCCTCATCCAATAATTCTTAAGTATTCGACGGAAATGACGTCGCGCCTGCGGGACATTGAGAATTCACTGGAGTATGTTGACCAATAAGAAACGAGAATGAAGTTTGAATGTATAGTAACACGTAATAAACAATTCATTTCCTCATGCGCGGGAAGTGAAGCTACTTGAGAAACAAATATGGCGTCGAAATTGGACACACTCCAAGGTTATAATTTCATGTTAGATATGTTATGTATTACCTCGTTCTTTAAAAAGCCCGCTTTAAATTTCTGTTTTTATTCAGAAAGAACGAAGTAATACATAACATATCTATATCGTTCTGTTGCTAATATTTGGAACCTCGAAATAAACTAAAGTCAGCAAGATCTTTCATATGAAGTCCACTTTTATTAATTATTTAATTCCACGTTTAACGTTACACTGCGTTATTCAAGTAGCCTGGATATCTTTGGGATTATGTAACAAAATCAATTGCAACTATGCATGTGCGTGTGTATCCTATGACAATTCGAAAATCTGAAAGATTTTTCACAAAATCATTATTCAGTGCGACGTAATATACCCCGTTTCATGGGCGTAGGAAGCTTTGTAAAGTTGGGGGGGCCGGTCAAAACAAAATTTTCGTTGTACCTACCAGTGGCGAAGCTAGTCGAGCGCCGTAGGCGCGAGACTTTCTAGAAGGGTCCGGGGGTATGCCCCCGAAAATTTTTTAAATCTAGATTCCCGCAAATGGCATTTCCTGCATTCTGAGCGATGATTTTTCAGCTCAGAAGTTTATAAAATTTCATATTTTGCACTGTTTCGCTCTATATCAGAGTTCATCAGCATGCCTAAGAACCACCAGGGGCAGCGTGGCCCACCAGGAGATTTCCTGGGAGGCCCCCGAAAATCTGGTGATGGTCCCTGCTCTCCCCCAATCAAATAGTTTTCCCGGGCCCTATTTTTGAGCCACGCCGCCCCTTGGTCAGTGAGTCCAACATGGACATTCAGGACGTTTTTTTTCCAAGCGGGGCTACCTTTTAGCCTCAATCATTCCGCGATTTCCACCCTTCTGCTTAGTTAAAAAAGAAAGCCTACTATAGAGTAGGGCTGCGTAAACTAGAGAAATATTAGTACTTTAGTTTAGTAAAACACTCGGGTTAACATGCAAAGATATTGTGATTTTTTTTAATTACTTCTATGATAATTGTTTTCGAACTTGTCGGAAATATACATTCATACTATTCGAAGACAGACATTTGATTAATATACGATTTCAAATACTTCTACTTTCAAATTCAATTTTTTTGCTGCAATTTTTCTTTCAAATTCAATTATTTTTGGGGGGGGCGAAAGCTATTCCGGCCCCCCCTTTTATAATATTGGGGGGACCGCGGCCCCCCTGCTTCCCCACGATCCCACCCTTGCTCTTAGCAGTTTCGCCCGAGCCTAGCCCAGGCCGAGTCCAATTCGTGTTTACACGTAATTTTCAAAGCAATCAAATTGGGTCTATATATTTCGTGTGTAAACGCAAATTTGGCCCGAGCCTGGGCCGGTTATGTAAGATTTATAGTCACTATACGCAAGCTAACATTTTGCAGCAGTAGTATAGGCCGCACCCTTGACCCTCCATGAATCAGAATGTCCTTTCAGGCTCAGCGTCCATGTCTGACACTGATGGGTACTTCATTGGGACAGCCACCTTCTCCAGAACTAAGCGAAAGCCCTGCTATATAGTTTTTTCTGCACTCTTTACGTAGGTTGGAAGTTCATTATAGATCTTCTGACCATAATAAAAACGTTTCAATTCATGCACTCTAATTTAATTGATGGCAGATGTACTCCATCAGTAGACTTAGTATTATAATCATGAATGCTATTATTCATAAAAACTAATGTCGTAAGTAATCTCGTAAATCATCAGTATTCATAAATATTTTGTGCACCATAGTGCATAATATTATATGCAATTCTCTTCTAGCATGAAGAGAGGAGAGTCCAAGCGACTTTACTAGGGCCTACCCAGTCTCCACCTAGTTAATGTAGACAGTCTACATTGGTAACGTGCAGCTGTGAATGTATGATGTCTACATTAACAAATAATCGCTAACCCCAAAACAACAAAGATCCTAACCCTAACCACCCCCGCCTAACGGGTTTTCTAGCCATCCCCCACGACATCCACTCCCCCCGCGACATCCCCTCCCCCCACGACACCCCCCCCCCCCCCCCCACGACATCACAGGGGTGATCAGCACCTAACTTCTCCTAATAATATCAATAGTTATTACCAAACATAGAGGTAATGAGAATAAGGGAAATGATCACCAAAGATAAACTGGCATGTTTTTAAAACAACTTCTCCCAACTAGTATAGCGCTCAGACCTATATGTTTGGAGACCAATAAGGAAAATTGTATGTTGACACTTGCATGCATGGCTTATATGTGTTAACATAAACTAAGTAACTTATACCAGAAGTGGTCATGTTGGATGTGAACAAGACTTTACAATTTTAAAGTGTTTATGAAACGAAAATTAAGTTTTTGTTATTTAAATGAACTTCTAAAATAACGAAGAATTGTAAATAATTTAGAGCTCTTTCACATCTCACGTCGTTCTTGAGATATTTAGACTTTTGTGATATGCAAATGAGTAACCACCGACGTCACGAGGTTTTTACATGTTTTTAGAAAATCATGAAGGTATATCTTTGAGATTATTTGACAAAATCACAATTGAAACTTTGCACATTACGACACTTCATGAAACTTACATGGACGGCGGGCCGGGGGGGGGGGTCTCTAGGGGCTTTAGCCCCCCCCCCCCACTTTTTCTCTGGAATAACTTTAATAAATCGAGGTTATTGTGTACGGTGTATTCTTTAAAGTCATTCTCCGATGAAAAATCAGAATCTTACAGAATCTTAAAGATATTACGGTGATTTATAATCGTGCAAAGTTTCACTTCGAAATTCGTTGAAATAAAGGTTATACTTTACTTGTGAAGTTTGTTAAATTGGCCGAGTTTGAGAAGAATGAGTCGAAGAGAGCTTTTAACGTCATAGCCGCCAAAAGAACAATGAATCTTTTGTCTTTTTGCAGGCTATGATGTCAAAAGATCTCCTCGACTCATTTTTCTCAAACTCGGCCAATTTAATGGCGGCGTTCAAAATACAAACTCCACACGTAAAGTATAACCTTTATTTCAACGAATTTCGAAGTGAAACTTTGCACAATTATAAATCACCGTAATATCTTTAAGATTTTGTAAGAAAATGACAAGCAATTTTTTCCATCGGAGAATTACTTTAAAAATACTTAGTAGTATAGAAAGTGGGGCTACCAGCGCAGGCAACTTCAGTCAGGATCACGTACATCACCACTCGATAGTGTACCACTACGAGCGATATTACCACCCACGACAGGGTTACGTTTACGCTCAGATTTTTCCATTTTTCGTGCTTCGCAACTAAAATTGAAAAAGTTCGCTGTTACCCCCACTTTCGAGACTACTAATAGACGACGTGTCGCGTGGTTTGGAGCCTATGAGACATATGTCAGCTAGTAGGCTACAGAGTGAGGTGTCTAGACGTGACGCTGCTGTGGGTGAGGATGTCGCTCGTAACAAGACTATGTCAAGTAATATTACGCGTGATCCTGGTATGGGCTTTATTTCAACTCGTGAGTTGAGTGGGGCTCATGATTCGAAAGGGTCTAAAGACTTGGCTATATTAAATAATAAAACGACTCTTATGAGAAGGTCTGAACGTAAACGTAACCCTGTTGTGGGTGGTAATGTCGCTCGTAGTGGTACACTATCGAGTGGTGGTGCACGTGATCCTGCTATAGGTTCTGGTAATTTAGTTATACCGAATATTAAGATGAGTTTTCTAGAGAAGATGTCTGGCTATCTAGCTGATGCTAAAGCATTAGGGTATAAGTGGATGGACCTTATTAGAAGAGGATCTAGAGAGAACGTCATTAGTAGAGTCACCAGAGTTAGGGAGGTCAGAGAAATTCGAAAGGCTAGACGTGATCTTAGACGATATGTGAGGAGGTCACAGTTGAGTCAGGAGGCCTCAGACAAAGAGTATGAAAGAATCACTAGTCTTATTGCTAAGATGAAACGTCCTACTGTAGTACAAAGGAGAGTTGCTCTCAAAGGGTATACCAAGTCGTATAGTGTTAAGGTGATCGACAAAAAGGACCCACTAAAACAATTAGTCAAGACTAGAGGAGTAGTGGGCTCGACTTTACAGAAAGAGTTAGAGAGACTGAAAGGTTTAAAGTTTTCTGAGACGTTGAAAGTAACTCTAGAGAAAGAGATTGGTGACGGTGAGTCTGTGATTAAGACAGCCTTCTTTAATAGTGTGGTTAAAACAGTGGTTAGTAGTGTTGATATTAGTGGGACTACGAGACAAGCTAGTGAGGAGATAGTAAATCGTATAGCTGTATGGTTGTCAGAAGGGTCTGGGTGGGTTGTAGACAGTGTTAGTGACCACTTTATTAATGTGGTGGTGTATAAGAGTAGTATAGAGAGTGGGGCTACGAGCTCAACGAAGCGACACCGAATTTTACCAAATCACGATTTGACAAAATTTGGTGACACTTTGGTAAGCTCGTACCCCACTCTCTATACTACTATGGCGGTTTATACCACTCCACCAAATCACAATTCAACAACAACAAAAAATGGTGTCGCTTCATACGCGCGCGAGAGTCGCGAAACAGTGTCAAATTTGTACCAAATCGCGAGTCGGTGTCAGTTCATTTCAACGCTTTCACAAATTTATGTCAAGCTACATCACAATTCAACAACAACAAAAAACGATGTCGCTTCATACGCGCGCGAGAGTCGCGAAACAGTGTCAAATTTATACCAAATCGCGAGTCGGTGTCAGTTCATCTCTTTCACAAATTTATGTCAAACTACATTTAGGAAAATCTAGAGTGTCGCTTCAGCGCTTTCACAAATTTACGTAAAACCACATTTAGGAAAATAGCCGTTTCAACACTTTCACAAATTTATGTCAAACTACATTTAGGAAAATCTAGAGTGTCGTTTCAGCACTTTCGCAAATTTGTGTCAAACCACATTTAGGAAAATAGTCGTTTCAACACTTTCACAAATTTGTGTCAAACTACATTTAGGAAAATAGTCGTCTCAACATTTTCACAAATTTATGTCAAACTAAATCTAGGAAAATAGTCGTTTCAACACTTTCGCAAATTTATGTCAAACCACATTTAGAAAAATAGTCGTCTCAACGCTTTTACAAATTTATGTATCGTAAAAGTGTCTCACGCGTGATAAAATTGCCACCCGTTATGCAAATTAGATTATTGCCACCTGTTAATAATTGATTAGTCCGTTTGTTCACTATTTTCAGCGTTTGTCGCCTCACTTCTAAAATGGTGATCGTACACATATTTCGACGTTGTGATTCCTCCTGACAACAAGCCTAAGAAAGGCACGTACGGTGTCACAACCGCGACAATGCTTTCAACGTCTTTCTTTAGTAGCGAGTCCTTTTGCAGCTCGTCATTTAGTTCGTCGGGGTTCTCAATAGCGAATTTGTTGATTAACAAGTCAGTGAGAAAACAACCTTATGGGAATTACGTCGCAGTGTTTAAGATGTGTCAGTGGATGTGTCGCTCACTACGATGTTTTTGTGACCATACGCGTAAGAGTCAATACCATTTTCTAAAAGGTATCGTTTATCATCAAAGCATGATAGCGACACTTTATTAATTTCATAACTACCGAGCTGATGCTTGAAACTTCTAATGGTCTTCATTGTGTGTCGCAATTGTTTCTGCTCAAGTAACACACTTTTGTAATCTTCGTGTTTGATCACCTTTTTAATTATGTTCTTTCTAATACCTTTAGCAGTTTTCCCACCACCTCCATCCTCTTTCAAATAACTGTACATCTTACTGCGCAACCCGACAAACTCAATAATTGGTGTCCCAGCGCACTCATCTTTCATCTTGCCAATAACTTTCTTGTTCTCTTTAAAAGCGAATGGGTTGTCTGCAGGGTAATCGCTATTGTCAAACTTTTCGCGCTCCTCCATGAAGTCAGAATAGACGTCATCGGTTTCGATTGTGTACAACAGACTGTCAGTGTCGGTGAAGTGTAATCTGCAGCTATCGCTAGAGTACTTTTTCATAATATAATTATAGTGGAAGTCATACATCAACGTTTTGCTCAAGTCTAGTATGCACATACCCACATATGCGGGTCGATTTAGTGTCAGCGTTTCTTTAACTTTATGGACAGCGACTATATAGGTTCTCGCTAAATATTTTGCAAGACACAAACGTCGGCTTTGAGACAAGCTTTTTTAATTTCTTCGCAGTGGTCACTAATTTTACGTCCACGCGCTTTCTCAAGTTTTCCATTGTTTTCCCAAACACGCTGTTGTTCATCAACTTAAAGAAATCCTTCTCGAAAGCGTTCTTAGCCGCAGTTCTTTTGACTGTGTTAAAGTCGATGTACTTGCCCAGCCACTTGGACTGATCAAATTGTAAGACTCTATGAACCTTTTTGATTTTCAATCCAAGATCCATGTACAACTGCAGATTTCTATAATGACACACGTACTTTTCTTTGTCCATCAAGTTAGTCACCAGCTTCTTCACACCACCAACACTCACGTTAAACTTATTTTTGATTTTCGCGCAGTACTCCGACAACATGTCAACAGTTATTTCCATTTTCTCAGGAGCCAACGGGTAGTCGTTATGTAGGTCGTGCAAATTGTCTGGGTACTCTAAGTCGACTTCAAGCAGTAAGCCTTTTTTACTGTTGTTGTGATAGCCACGCAAGTTCACCTTTTTTATTTCTTTCTTAGTCAACCATTTAAAACCACCCGTGGGAAGACTTTGGCTCATTGCCCATCCATACAAATTGTTGGCGTCAAGGTACATCAAATACTTCGACTCTTGCGCTTCGTCGTACCCCTTCATGTATTTATTATTTGCCACGCCATGTCTGTTGCATATGTAGCTCACGCCGCCACGCATTCCCAACTCCACAAACTGAAACATGTCAATGTCGGACAATAAATCAAGTTCCACACCCGTCATCTTCAACATCGCGTCCCATAAAACCAATCCGGGCGATGTGAAATAATGACACGGGTCTAATTTATACTCGCGATGACATGTCTTTCTAAAGTTTTCAAAAACGTCAGCGAGCAAGAGCACATCACTTTTCAAGTACAGATCGTGATACTCACCCATATTTTCGACATTGAAGTTGTCCCACACATCATGAGCGCGCTCAAACATTTCTTCCGTAATGTGTTCGTCGTTCAGAATGCTGTAAAAATCTTTTTTGGACGGTAGTCCACATTCATCGAATTTATCAAAGGAGTCCATATAATCATAAGGATAGACCCCCTTTCTTGTCATAAGTGCCAACCCCTCATCGTGAAACACTTCTGACGTGTATTTGAAAGCGTCTCTTGGTAGGTTCTTCACCAAGTTGTCTAGACTCGAGCCCATGAATTGAAAGCTGTCCAAGAATACTAAGTTTTTTCCAAGCATGAAAGCCATGTACTTCTCCATGTTGTTCGGTATCACATTTATGTCTTGACCAAACTTGCCAATCTCCTGCATGATGAAATGGCTATCGTAACCGCGCAAGTTATGAAAGATCACAGGAATTTTATCAGTCAGTCTAAAGTTCACATTACAGTCGCGATGTGCGGACCCTCTGTACTTACCTGAGACATGACAGTGGTCTCTCACTCTAACGTCGGCGTTAACGTACTCAACACTGCAAATATGACAACTTTTAGCCTCGTCAAAGTCCTTCTTATCGACATCAGTCAGTATCATCTCTTTGTTAAAGTGACTCTCGGATGTCTCTTTACAATATTCAACAATTTCTAACATCTCCTCAATGAACTTGTTGACTGCATTTTCACCACGGTACACTTTCACTGGCTTACTATACTCGTTGTCGTAGCAACAAACCAGTTTATACCCATAACCACAGTCAACATGTCTCTGATAAGCGTTTGTGTAGCTACACTCACTTGGTGGTGTCGCTGTGCGCACCTTCTGTGTGATAGCCTCGAAGTCTGCGTACACCACAAATGGTACGTTTAGTTGTCTACTGTAATTCTCGTATTTCACTTTCGTGCCTTTTTGCGGCATTTTAATAGCTTGCTTCCCATTGATGACCAGACACACTTCGATATGACGTTCAAGCACGTCCGCACGACTAAAACACTGCAGGCAATATCTACAAAAGTGCTTTCTCGCCTTATGCTCTGTCTGACGATACATGAATTTGTTGAAATCGCGAATATACACATAGTGCTTGTTGCCCTTGCCATTAGTTATCAACAACAAGTCCATGTGGTTAGGGTACACCTCCTTAGAAACGTACACAGGGAATGGCTGCTTATTTTCATACCCAAAGACGTTAATACTAATATCGTTAGCCTTTTCGATCTTGTTGTAATCTTTGAGTGCGACTGGGAAATCAATTCCGTCGTAATTCAGCTCCGTCACTGATGTGGCTGGCGTACTTCGACGTTCTATCAGAGTTTTTTCCAACAGGAAACTTATGTGCTAGGTGACACCATCTAAAGCACTTGTTGTCATCCTCGTTATTCACGTTTATCAAACCCTTCTTACTATTGCGCAGCTCCTTTGGCAACGCAATGTAGCTACTCCCACTCAAAGGTCTATAAATAGCGATATTGACGTAGTGTGCATCCACCTTGTCGATAGTCCATCCAGACCCCTCAGATAACCACCCAGCTATCCGCGTCAAAATCTGCTCCGATCCACGATTGGCGACACCCTCAATATCGTGCTCGTTAATGACGACGAACGTTTTGCTGTTAAAGTAGGCAGTTTTATATGTGGTCTTATCACGCTCTAGGACTTTCTCAAAAGTGATCTTAACTGTCTCTACCACTTTCATCCCATTAGTCTCACCTAGTTCACGTCTCAAAAGGCTAGTGACAGCGCTTCTAGTTGCGTTTAGTTGGTTGATATCTCTGGCGTCAATTACTTCAATTCCGTAAGACCTTGTGAACCCTCTCAGTGCTCGATCCAACAGATACGTCGACGGTTCGTCACTATGGTCTTCAACTGTGGGTCGTTCCTCTTGGTCTCCAAAAAAGCCGTGAGCGTTGGCTGCTCTATCTGTTAGTAGGTTAACAACGGCTGCATTTGTGTGGCTAGAGCGAATCGCGCCAGTTCTAACAAGTTTCTTATACGCCCGCCCACCAACCTCGACTCGTCTTTTTGTCAGTGGGTTTTTCACAGTCCGACTCATTGGCTTATACTTATACTACACTTGTTTTTTTTCTTAACCCACTCGTTGTAATAGTGATCGCTACTTTCACACCATCCCAGCTTTGGGTACACCACCCCAAACAGATTGTCGTCAAACTTCTCTTTCACCTTTCCGTCTTTAAGGTCTGACACCTTCTCGAGTGTCTCGACTCGTCTCCTATGACACAACCTAATAATGTAGTATCCATATCTGCTGACGTTTCTACCCTTTACCAAATTGCATGAGTTCAACACATTGACAACTTTCAAGAAGTCTTCTTTTATTGACTCAAGATGCTCGTACCTCACAACGTTCCGTAGTCTCCTTCCCATCCACCAAGACCGCTTGTGAACGCTTTTTGGTCGTGTGAGTCTCATGTCACTATAACTCTGAGTGTAGCCCCACTCGATGTCGCCACACTTTGGACACGCGTACCCACCACACTCGGTTGTGTTTTTCACAACGTTACAATCCGAGCAGTGGTAAAGCCCGAAGATACCTCCACACTCAATTTGCGTTTCATTCGCGATCTCATCAATTGTGTAACCGTAGCTCATCTGCTTCATAAGTTTGTCCATCACTCTTATACTAGGCAAACATTTTTTTTATCGAGTGAGTGCCCACGCTACTATTCCACTACCCAAACCTAACGCGCCAACAAACAACAATTGGTATTCCTTCATTTCCGCACTCGGTTGGTAGTAATCCGCAATCTTCGGACTCTCAGTGAACACTCGACCGCTGTAGTGAATGGTCATTACGCTTCTAAGTTCTTCCAACGCATGATTTGTGTCATTGATGTCAGCGTTAGCATCAGAGAGCCGTTGTCGCAAACGCTGGATCTTATCTTTCTTAGCGATTTCATTTTCATACCACACTTCTTTCGCACTGGCTAACTGTTCCAACGCATGGTTGTGTCTCTTCATCTCAGCTTCATAGCCCGTGTGGTTAAACTTCGAAAATATAAAACCAGCGCCTGCAAAAGCCACTGCATTAAAAATCCCTCCAGCCACAACGCTCGCCATTAACTTACATTGATTTGAATGGATCTGTCGGTATCCACTTTTTCGATTGCATCCATTTTACTAACAGCGTTCCTGCACCAACAGCTGCAGCAAGTTTCACTGTACCCTTCACAGTCTCTGGTGTTCCCAGTGGTTCTCCTAAAGCTTTTTTCGAAATCATACTCACTACCACAGCACCAGTCGTGACAAGTAGCGCATCGTACAATTCGTTCATGAGTTCTTTTCGATCGATCGCAGCCATATATACATTGTCGTGTGTTTTGTTCAAGAATCAAAAGTGTCGAGTGTTGGACGACGACAAGTTCTATGACTTTCTGACGCGGGTGCTGCTGCAGTACTCGCGGGTGTTTCTTTTTTACTGCTAATTGTGTACCATAGTGAAGCAGCAGCAATGATAACACCAAGTGTCCCAACAATATAACCATAGCCCCACTCACTACCCTGTTCTTCATTGACTATCATTTCACGCATTTTCTTTTCTTTCGCAGCTTTCGATATCTCAGCCAACTTTTTACCAGCAGCGACACGCTTTGGGTCCTTCACCTTAACACTTTTCACATCAGCCGTGATCTTAGCTTCAACAGCCGTCTGTGAGTCCTCGGCCATCTAATACACTATCATGTGTTATCTTACTCACAGGTATCTCACAGATGACCTCACAGGTATCTCACAGTCCCAAACCAAACGCACTAAAAAAAAAAAAAATTAGGATTTTTTCTGGGGGTATAGTATAATGACTCAAGCCCAAGAGGTTAGCGAAGCAGATCTTGTCTACTTGCGGAGAGAAGACTTTATCAACGTGTCTATCCCACAAGACGCCTCTGGACCCGACGTCTTAAAAGAGTACTTGTCAATCTACACACTGTTCGACCCCAGAGGTGACGGGTTGTTAAGACGACATAGTTCTGAGATTGCCTTCACGAAGCGTGCTCACATCGCTTGGATCAATCTTGAAGAAGATAGAGCCAACGAGCTTGCTGACAGCTTAGCTGGCATGATCCCTGTGCGGTGTTACTCACCATTCAAATACCTCATGTTAGCAGGTGGTGTCTACTTGAACAACCCTCGTGAGTCCACCGCTACATTACTCGGTAATTTCCTCGAAGTGTTCGTAGCGACCTTTCTATGGAAACCATGCCCAACCAAAATCAAAGCGTGGTTAGAGCTTGCCGCGAACCGCGACGTTAACGTTTTTTGTGGCGGGGTGTTACGATATAGTGAGTGCGGACGGCATCGACGACCACATAAGGTCATCTATCCACCAGTATTCTATGAGTGGCGTAGAGTCGTACACATGCTACCCATGCGATATGGACATCTGTAGTCTAATGCATCACTTGAGACATGAGAGCTCGCAGTCCCATCTTGAAAACTTAGAGCTTCAGCGGATATTTAACAACGAACGACGGTTTCCACCACCACAATAAAAAATATTTCTCTGGGGTATAGTAACCATGAAGAAAGTTGGTAAACTAGAAATTGTGATTGGTCCCATGTTTGCGGGAAAAACGACAGAGACTCTTCGTAGGTTAGTCGCGTTAAGTAAATCAGGGCTCAAAGTCCTCTACATGAACAACGCGGGTGACACCCGACGAACTGACCACACGTTCTCCACGCATCGTCAGACCATTGTCGTCGGGTCAGACTGTTTACCTGCAAAGTTAATCACCAACCTTCCAAGTTGCGATGAATTGACTGACGTCGATGTCATTGGTATTGACGAAGGTCATTGGTACCCTGACTTACTTCCGGTTGTCCACGACTACATTAAAGCTGGCATTCACGTCATTATTTGTGGTCTCATAGCAACGGAGTGCTCGACACACTGTTCTCAGTGGCAGACGACATCACCTTTCTAAAAGCGTATTGCGCCGTTTGTCGTGACACTTACGGAACAACTGTTGAAGCGTCATTCAGTTGGAGACACAATCCAGGACCATCGTTTGTTGGTGGTGCTGAGCAATACCGTGCGGTGCGCAGACGCCACCATCCTTCAACACAAAATTAAAAGACGTTCTCAACACGTCTCACTTTTTTTTAAATTTAGACATTGGACACATGAAGCGCCCAATGTCATAGAGAGAACATTTGAAGCCAGCGTGTCACACAGTGCGTACGTCGTTTTACTTTTAAAATTTACGAACACACTGGGAAGCGTCGAAGTATTTTACTATTGTGGTAATAGCGTCGTCGTATGAGTCACACAACAACGTTAGACACCCAGCAGATTTATACCTGAGTAGCAGAGAGTCTTGCTCTTTGGATGTCTTACCTGTGCCACCTGGGTTCTTAAACTCAATCACAAGCCCGGTGTGTTGTCGGTTTGCATTGGCAATAATCAAATCAGGCGTTCCACGTTGGTAACCTTTTCTCCACGAGTTTATTCTTTTACTTGAAGTGTCTTGATTTTCACCGCAAGCAGCTATCAAAATAGTTTCTGGATAGTGTTTCCTAAGAAAGTCAACGACTTTCGTGTGAAGATCGAACTCAGTGATCATCTTGAACTGGTTGTGTTTGAGACCGACGTCAGCTACACCCTTTCTAACGCTTGGTAAGACTTCTGAGTGCGCCCACTTTCCAAAGTGTCTCGCACGTTCCATTTTACTTGAGAACGCCAACGAGTAGACCCCAAGTTCGTTGATAAATAGAGCTTGTGGGCTTGACCTCAACATAGGTGTCAAATCACCACCTTTTATTTTACAGTCAGACTCGACGTGGTCGCGTACTGCATCCTTTGGTCGAGCGTAACCTATAGCGCTTGCGACGTCTTTCGCTTTGAACCACACATCACCGTTGCTTATAACCGTTGTGATTTGATGACTGTCAAAGTCGAGTAGTTGAAGTGTGGTCATTACTATACTCCCCCACAAAAAAAAACTATACAGTGGTGTGGCGCACTTCTCCGTCGTTAGGGTCTCTATAGATTTGGTTTGTTGTGTACCAACGCATCCGATGTGTTTTAACACTCGACTTGTTCTTCGGTTTACTACGTCGCCGTCTGAAAAAGTTTCTCACACTACAAACCAGCTTTCTGAACCAACCCATTATAACATAAGGTGTGTCTACACTGTGCGTGTTTCTTATGGTATTGATGGTGTTATTATATCGTCTGGCTCTTCCGGAGGTAGTAAAATAGGTTCACCATAAGTTTTTCTCGACCTCAGACCAATTTCAGCATGGAGCTCAAGACTCACATCACCACGACCAAATGACCCACCAGCTTTGAACATGTGATCAGTCGTCTTATTTATCTTATACACTTCACGTTCTTTTGAGATACATGCTCCCATTTACTTTATACCATATTCCTTCATCATTTTTCCACCCACGATTATGATGTCTCGGTTTGTCATGTAACCACTCACGATTTTCACGCCGTAGAACTCTATCAACGATGGGTACGCGTAAGGTGCGAGTGGTATTCTTGGTCGGTGTATTCCAAAAATTGTTCCGTAGGGTGTGCCTATCTTTTTCATGTTCGCTGTGAAGTCTGAATCGGTTGACTTGACGTTGTTGACTCTGACGTGTGAATTGTTCATTTGCCAGTGTATTGATACCATATGCATTTTACTTATGTCAATGCTACTCGGAATAGTGCACACGCTCTCCATTGCTGGGATGCTACCACCATACGCGAGTCCATTGGTCATACCAGTCTTATACCCTATGAACTTATCCCATTGACCATCGTCGTTTGATATAATTGTCTCCCAATTTGATCCAGCGGTTCTCGTGGGTAGTCGCACTACAACAAAAATGGAGAGATCACACCATTGCATACTGGGGCAGTTAAAGTGAAGACCTGACTCAAGTGGAAACGGTGTTAACTCAGAGGACAGAAAACTGCGACCTTGGCTGCTAGTGCCAATAATAGGACCATAGGTTGGGTTGTTTTGTACTAACATACTTGTCGCGTCACCAATGGCTTTCACTTTGGTTGTGTTATTATGGAAGTCTACGTTTTTCATGGCGTGTGTGTTGGTGTTGAAGTCGAGCACGACGTTGTGGTGTCGCACTTTGAAGTAAAGCGGTAAATACAATTGCTCTAAGACTTTTTTATTGATGGCGTCAAGGTCGTCGACTGGGTCTGCTATGTTTTTGATCGCTGAGCCTTGCATGTCGATGGGTCCAGACATCCTTCCACCAGTCGCGCTTAATTTGGGATCTTCGTCCAGATGTCTTTTCGTTCTCTTTAGTATTTTATCGTGGGGGTCGCCAGACTCATACCCATAGTTTAGACTCATCACTATTACTTCAAGGTGTATTTACTTACTAGATAGCCAGAGACTGCTGAGAACCCTAACACTATCGCTAGCGTTGTCGTGTCTGACTTACTTGTGGTGGTAGTGTGTGCCTTCTGATTGGTGGTGACCACTGTTTTCTTCACAGGTGGTACTACCAAGTGAGTCACCACATTTTCTTGGTGGACTTTTTTAGCCACAGTCGTTGGTGTGGTTGCATTCAAGCGAGTGTTCACTCCAAATCTCATGGACTCCGTAGCAATCTTTAATAAGTTGTTGTACCCAGCGATTTTGTTCTTGAGGATCACCACGTTGCTTGGCATTAACCATGTAGACGGCGACACTGCGAGATTTTGGACAACGTTGGTGTCTCTAATCGATTTATTCATGTTGAGAATCCATGTCGACACGTCGTAGTTGACAACACTGTCAGTGAACAACTTGCGGAACTCTTGTTGGGTCTCTAAGCTTCCTGCAGAACCACAGACTGACACACGTGTTCTCGCTTGCGCACCAAGTGTGGAGTACACAAAGGCAGGGGCGTGGCGACTGGGGGGGTGTGGGGGGGTGCGACACCCCCCCAATAATTCTAAATAGCAAAAAGTTGGTCACACAAGGGATTGCTGCTGACCAAAATAAAAATGGTGAGACAGAAAAAAAGCTAACATTTGTTTTTTTTATCAATTGTCGGTCAACAGTTGGTCAATAAAATTTGTTTTTTTTATCAATTGTCGGTCAACAGTTGGTCAATAGCGCTCAAACATCCCCAGCAAAAATTGTATTTAAGTGATTACAGTTGATGTATTCCGTAGTGAAGTATTTCCGATCTGGAGACGGAGACCGCAGACCATTGAAATCCGAGGCTCAATCACTCACAAGCTCGCATGTCATTTGGCTAATTTACAAACCTTAAGTAAGTCAGTTGTGCAATTTAATGTTGTGATGATTAGTCTAATTTCATCATTTTAGAAAAGCTCATACAAAAACGTTGCAGCCCAGCGGCCAGCTCAAATTATTCACATACTGAGTGACATACGCTTGTCAACGCATTTATTAAACTCGTTTGAACATAAACCCTTGCCAAACCCAACTAAACACTTCTTAAAAAAGGTCATATTTTTATCCTTTCTAAATTTCTCACTGACTTAC
This sequence comes from Chrysogorgia sp. JL179-B06, assembly GCA_035772405.1. Lineage (NCBI taxonomy): Eukaryota > Metazoa > Cnidaria > Anthozoa > Scleralcyonacea > Chrysogorgiidae > Chrysogorgia > Chrysogorgia sp. JL179-B06. The sequence goes on along the minus strand of JAYKKM010000122.1, from coordinate 3,611,524 downwards.
TCTGTTGCCAGTTTGGCAGCCATTTTGAAAAAGGTTTCATAAGGATGGAAGTGCGATACTTCATGTAATTCGTTTTTGAACTTATTTTATATTTTGGAGACATTTTGGATACTTTTACGCGAACCGCCGCTGAGCAGTAGATATCGCATATTGGCGATTTCGCAAAAAGTTGGTCACTATCATATGACACCCCCCCAATCGTGATTCCTTCGCCACGTCCCTGCACAAAGGCTTCTATGCTTTGGTTTAGATATTGCAACCCAATGTTGGTGAAGCCGTCTGACAATCGCGCGACATATCGTTTATAATCGTTGTGGGTGTCGTTGAGTGTGTAGACTCTGGATTCGCCTAGAGTGCCATCGCTCAGGACTTTACTCTGGTAGTAATGTTTTCTAGGAATCTTAGAAATCTTACCATACAATTCGGAAGCGTTGAATTCTCTACTTATTGATTTCATGGTCTCACCACCTTCCATTCTTCTGAGAAGTCTTCTAGTGGTGAAGTACACATGAAATCTCATCACGCTTGTGACCACGGGGTGAACTTCTTGTGACACTGATAGATGTTGCAGTGAGACTCCACAACAGAAACTCGCACAATACGTCGCAAACACAACACGGTAGTAAGATTCGTTGTCGTCCCACTCTGACATAGTCTTTGACGTGGTGATTTGTAAGGTTGGTAGCTTTGACATGAAGTAGCTATTTTGGTTAACAAAAACTTTGAAGTTATTCACTGGATAATTCAACACGTTTTCCGTTGGGTAGCCATCCCAAAGTCCCCAGTGGTTCTTACGACCTTTTGGTAGTGGTTGGATAGTTCCACCGCCTTGCCATATTATTGGGAACTTGCTATTGTGTAGCCACTTCCACATGTTTTTGTCATTTTTGAAGGTTGCGCTGGTTATATATGTCTGTGCTGAGGATGTCGCTGTTTTTGAAGTATACGTCAACACCTAGGATTTCACCGTCTTGCGAAATATTTGGATCGAACTCGAATTTGCTTAAAGTAGCGTGAGGGTACTTTTTGATGAGGTCTGCCTTTGCGTCGTGTGTAGCCTTCGACGTGTTCGCCATCGCACGCTCGTAATGCTTTCCATAGTAGTCGTGAAGGGCTTTCTGCATATATAATGTACCGTATGTTATACACAATGCGAAAGTTGACGGTACTCATTGAAGGTGCAGAAAAAGTTGTGTCCTTTGACAACGCGATAATGGTCACGCACGACAACCCATGCATTATGGTCAAGACAGCCACTGTGTTTTGGGACTACGACAACGTATTGGCAAACACAATCGACTTTTCCCTCGGTAGTCTCTTGCGGTTCTCAGTGCCTCAGGGACATTATAACTTCAACGCGTTGGTTGAGTACATGAAACTCCAGGTCTCTGACATAAGACCAAGCGTGTCAAGTCTCGAAATAGAGAAAATCCCATCTGGTGGATGTAGAGTAAAGACTGTGGCCCCGTTTAGATTGCTGGGGGTTGGGCCCCTCCTTGGCTTTGCAGAAAATACGTTAATCCAAGGGAAGGAGTGGCACGTCAGCCCAAACAAGGTTAATATGTACAAAGGTCTGAAGTATATCGAAGTTTCATGTGACATTGTTGACCCTGAAAGCAATGTAGGTACTGATGGGAAGCGTAGCGACGTGATCACAACGTTACCAATACCCACTGAACAGTCTTTGAAGGGGTCAGTACAACGTCATGTAGACATCGAATCTAAGGTGAGTATTAAAAAAGGTGTTTACTCGAGTATGACATTTCGTGTCCGACCAAATAACGACGATCTTAAAATTGGCGCGGTGCTACTGGAACTGTATGTAGTGTGAATTATATGGAACTTGGTGTGGAGACAGAACAAGGGTTGCGAGACATTTACTACAATCCCAAGACAGGGTTCAGTGGTGTGCAGAAATTGTACCAACGCGCATTGGGAGACGGATTGAAAGTAACTAGAAAAACAGTGAAAGAGTGGTTGACAGCGCAGGACACCTACACTAGGTACAAACCCATCGTGAGAAAACATAAGTTCCGTGCGACCTTTGTTGATTACCTTGGTGAAGAGCTCCAAATGGACTTAGTGGACATGAGTAAGTACTCGAAACAGAATGGAGGTTATTATTGGATACTAACAGGTATTGAAATATTGAGTAGATACGCTTTTGGCATTGCGGTTTACAGAAAAGACACTGCTAACATGACTAAGGCTGTTGGAAAATTGTTGAATGATTTTAAAGATCGGTTTGGAGCCACGCCTAAGCTAGCACAATTTGATGATGGACTTGAATTTTACAACGTTGGGGTGAAAAGTTTGTTGAAAGAACACGACGTTAAATATTTCAGCACTAAGAGTGACAAGAAGGCTGCTGTTGTCGAACGTTTTAATAGAAGTCTCAAGAGTATTATGTGGAAGTACTTTTACGCTCGTGGGACATACAAGTGGATTGACGCTCTTGACCAGTTTGTAGACAATTACAATAGCAACGTGAATCGAAACATTTTGATGAAACCAAAGGATGTCAATGAGTCGAACGAAGGTGAGGTGTGGACCACTTTGTTTGGTCACCAATTTGCAGACAACCCATTGCCGAAGTTTAAAGTTGGTCAATCAGTGAGAATTAGTAAATACAAGAGCGTGTTCACAAAGGGCTATGAAGCTAACTTCACTGAAGAGCTGTTTAAAGTGGTGAAAGTTATTCGTGGTGATCCAAATGTGTACGAAATTGAGGACCACACCGGTGAACAGATCATTGGGAAATTTTACGAACAGGAACTGTCGCTGGTTAGTAAGAGACCTGATGATGTGTATAGAGTTGAGAAAGTGTTGAAAAGAAAGAAAGTCAGAGGAAAGAAGATGGTGTTGGTCAAATGGTTAGGTTATGAAAGCAAACATAATTCGTGGATATCAGAAAGCGATATTCAAAACGTGAGCTAATGTAATATGGCTGAAGGAGGTGGGGAAGATTTTGAGGACTATGAGATGAAAAACTTCAATGATCTCAGCGACGTCACTAATGAGCAATTAGAGGAGGAGCTCACCGCGGCTGACAAGTGGCTCCTTGATAAAGTCGTGGGACACATTATGAATGAGACGTCGAAAGACGCTCGTGTTAATTATGACAACAGTCGTGACTACGCGAAAAAGATAAGAAGTGAGCTAACTAGAAGGCGAGGTGGGCAAAAAGAGACGTCATTTATCGACACTGACGATGGTAAAACGGTGACAATAAGGAGAACTAACACAGAAGTCCCACCAGTAGAGTTTGTCGAGCTTGAGCCATATGGTAACGTCAGTGACATAAGTTTCGATCTAGCTTTTGAAGAGGAGGAGGAAATTGAGAGAAGACTGGGCGAGCTAAAAGCGCTCAACAAAGAGCTAACAGAAAGCGATGTAAAGAGAATCAAGCTAATAGACAAGAAAATACACGAATTAAACAAAAAAAAAAAGACTCGGCCGCGACGACGCGTCGAGGAAAATAGTCAACAGGTCACAGGTGACGAACTCAGGGTCTATTCTTTTCAAACCGATAAACGAAGATGGTGAGTATGGGAAGCCCAAACTAATTCTAAAACCTTGGAGAAACGATTTGATCTACAGTAAAGATAGCAATAGTAAAAAGGCGATTGAGCAGTTTAAACAGCTAGTTGACCAAATCCCTGAGAATACAGAAACAATAGCTGTCACAACAGAAGTAATCTCAGATGACTTCCCAGTAATTGAAACAAGAGTGGGCTATGTCGACATACCTGGGCTATCATCAGACGAAAACCGCGAGCTGAATGGTGTGCTTAATCCAAGTGATGGTGTGTTGCGTGAATCAAGAGTAGGTGACGATGGCGCACTGCAAGCGCAGGTAGACCACTTTCAAGAAACGATAAATAGAACATCAGGCGAACTAGACGATGAAGACGACGAGAGTGTTATCTTTGAGTTGAGAGAGCGCGTTGTAGGGCTTGAAGAAGCGCGAGACAGAACTATTGAGCAACGACAAGTAGAGGAAGTTAGAGAACAACAAGAAGTCGACATTGACAGGTTGCAGAAATTCAAAAAGTGGGCCAAAGAAAATATAGTTGGGTTGAGCGCTGTGGCAATTTCAATGGCTGGAATTATAACAACTATTATTATCGCTGGGAGGTCTGCTGTTATGAAAGGCGCTATGGCTACGAGGTCACTCGCACAGGCTGTTAAGAACGCGATAATGAAGATGGGTCCGTGGGCTGTTGGATTAGCTAACCTAGTTTACAATATGTTGACGTTGGGTGCAAAGGATCTTGCTTGGTTGGCTCAGAACCTGTGGGTACTCGCGGTGGTGCTTGCGTGGTTCGCTTATGATTATTATAAGCTGAAACGGTAGTGACAAAACATATGCAAAGTATATGAACGTCACGTCAGCAGAATTGAGCCCTGGGTTTAGACGAGCGACCATGGGTGTCATAAGAGGGACGAGAACGCAGCACGTCATCACGTTGAACCCTAATAAGGTCAGTCCTGGTGAGGAGCTCTACGTCGATGTGCCGAAGCTTAAGGTTAGTAGTTGCATGCTTGGTGCCTGGATCGTTGGGCCTAGTGTTTGACTTTAAGAACGCGAATGACAAAAGTTGGTTCTTGAACAATGTCAGCAAATTACTTTGTGAGAAACTTGTTGTAAGACTAGCTGGAGAAACTGTGTATGACAACACTGGGGAAAATTACAATTGGTGTCTATCGTGACCTTTGGGAGAGCGCCACTGCACGAGACCAAATGATTGACTATGGTGTTGGCTCTGAGAACTTGAGAAAGTTAATTTCTAAGGATGACAGTGGCGCGACAAGTGGGAACGTCGCTAAAGTTAGTGACGCGTTGATGTTTAGTGTGATTGGAACGAAACAACGGATAAAGCTTGGTAAAATCATGGATGACCATGGGTTGTACGCTCCTTTTAGCATGAACAACAATTTGCAGTACGTGATCACACTTCCGAAGGCCACAGACATCATGGTGGCACAATCCAACGAGAGTGTAGGTGGGTATACACTGGAGAACCTAGAACTTGAGTATGAAACGATTGACAACCAGGAGCTCTCTGACGAAATAACGTCGTTGTACGCAAGTGGTAGGAGTTTGTCATACGAGCACGTCACGTTGATGAAAACCACTGAATGGGATAAAGGCACGACCATTGTGAATGAGAACATTAATCTTCCAAGAAAAAGCATGAAGGCGATTGTGTTGCTATTCACGAATAAGGTGCGAACAGACAGTGAGGAGTTTCTTTACCCAAATATCGAGAGTGTTAGAGTCACAATTGAAGGTGTGCCAAATAGCGTGTACTCACAAGGCATTCCAAAGTCGAAGTTCTACGCAGAGGCGAAACGGTTGTTTGGGTTGGGTGAAGAACACGCTCAGTTCATAACCATACAGAAGTTCTACAAAGATGGTTTTGCGTTAGTCATTGACTTGAGGAGCGTTCAAGATAATTACAACGTGGCCACTGGCAAGAAAATTGTGAACACACAATCTGGTGTGCTTCTCGAGATCACTAAGAAAGCGACGACTGCGAATGTTATGTGCAGGGTGTTTGTGATGAGTGACGGATTAGTCAACTTCATGAACAATGGGTTGCAATCAATCCAGTATTAAATCAAACGTAATTTAATGGAGACTCCGTTTAATGCGTTAATTGTTGGGATGACAGCTTGTGGTAAGACACACTACCTACTCAACACGTTGGAATCTGAGTATCGTGGTAAGTTTGACTACATTGTGTTGATTTGTCCTACTTTCGAGTGGAACAAAGCGTATCAAGATTGGAAATATGTACGTGACCCTGACGTGCTAGCGATAGACTGCGCGCAAGACAATGTCGACGCTGTTCTCAAGTGTGTAACTAACATTTTTAAAGGCACTAACACTCTGATTGTGTTGGACGACTGTGCAAGTGGGCAGGACGTCAAGAATAGGACTAGTCAACTAGTCAACTTAGCTTTTAGCGCGCGACATTTTATGTTGAGCGTTATTGTCATCACGCAACAACTAACGTCAATCGCAAAACCGTATAGAGAAAACATAAGTAAGCTCATTTGCTTTTACTGTCCGAGCAGGAGTGATATGAAAGTCGTCGTGGACGATTACCTTGGAAACATTAGCAAAGAAGAAGCATCGACAATTGTGACCGCATTAAAAAATCATAAGTACGCTAGACTCGAAATCTCACTGCGCTATCCATACAGTCACGAAGTTGTTATTCCGCAATAAAATATGGGTATAAGTAATAGTGTGATGGTGAAACGCAAAAGTGAAGAGAACCCCACGATTGAGGAATTAGTTGAGGATACTCAAACCGCTGGTACTTCGACTGTGGACATTGACGTTAAGAGAGCTGAACTAATAAGACTGTCTAGCGATGGTGTGGTAAGCCAATCTGAAGCGCACATTAAAAAAGCGTCTGCAAAGGTTATCGACAAGATATGGCATCAATATGAGTTGAAGAGAATGGAAATTGCAAACGCTTTTCTCACTGACTTGTTAATCAGCATATTCGCTAGCTTACTAGATGGGTTGAACGCTATAGAGAACCCCGACGAACTAAATGACGAGCTGCAAAAGGACTCGCTACTAAAGAAAGACGTTGAAAGCATTGTCGCGGTTGTGACACCGTACGTGCCTTTCTTAGGCTTGTTGTCAGGAGGAATCACAACGTCGAAATATGTGTACGATCACCATTTTAGAAGTGAGGCGACAAACGCTGAAAATAGTGAACAAACGGACTAATCAATTATTAACAGGTGGCAATAATCTAATTTGCATAACGGGTGGCAATTTTATCACGCGTGAGACACTTTTATACGATACATAAATTTGTAAAAGCGTTGAGACGACTATTTTTCTAAATGTGGTTTGACATAAATTTGCGAAAGTGTTGAAACGACTATTTTCCTAGATTTAGTTTGACATAAATTTGTGAAAATGTTGAGACGACTATTTTCCGCTAAATGTAGTTTGACACAAATTTGTGAAAGTGTTGAAACGACTATTTTCCTAAATGTGGTTTGACACAAATTTGCGAAAGTGCTGAAACGACACTCTAGATTTTCCTAAATGTAGTTTGACATAAATTTGTGAAAGTGTTGAAACGGCTATTTTACTAAATGTGGTTTTACGTAAATTTGTGAAAGCGCTGAAGCGACACTCTAGATTTTCCTAAATGTAGTTTGACATAAATTTGTGAAAGAGATGAACTGACACCGACTCGCGATTTGGTATAAATTTGACACTGTTTCGCGACTCTCGCGCGCGTATGAAGCGACATCGTTTTTTTTTGTTGTTGAATTGTGATGTAGCTTGACATAAATTTGTGAAAGCGTTGAAATGAACTGACACCGACTCGCGATTTGGTACAAATTTGACACTGTTTCGCGACTCTCGCGCGCGTATGAAGCGACACCATTTTTTGTTGTTGTTGAATTGTGATTTGGTGGAGTGGTATAAACCGCCATGGTAGTATAGAGAGTGGGGTACGAGCTTACCAAAGTGTCACCAAATTTTGTCAAATCGTGATTTGGCAAAATTCGGTGTCGCTTCGTTGAGCTCGTAGCCCCACTCTCTATACTACTTATAAGCCTCTTAAAGGATCGAGTTATATTGAGCTACCGGAAGAGTTGAGGAACGCGTCGAAAGGTTTGATTAATATAAAGAACAACGATGACAAGTGTTTTATGTGGTGCCATGTGTTACACAAGTGTCCTGTGGGAAAGGATCCACAGAGAGTGTCGAAGCACAAGAAGAACGTAGGTTCTGTCAATTATGAGGGAGTGAGATTTCCAGTGGATACGAAACAGTATAGCAAGATTGAGAGGCAGAACGGTATTAGCATCAGCGTGTTTGGGTACGAGGACAAGCAGCCATTTCCTATCTACGTTTCTGAGGAGAAGTGCGAGGATCATATGGACCTGCTGCTAATAACGAATGGTGTCAAACGACACTACGTGTACATCAAAGACTTTGGTAGGTTTATGTGCGGTCAGTCTAAACACAAGTGTCGCAAGAATTTCTGTAGATACTGTCTTCAATGTTTTACTACCAATGAGATTCTTGAGAATCATAAGGAGGTTTGTATGGTGGTAAATGGTAAGCAAGCGATCAAGATGCCAGATGAAGAAGACAGCACTCTTGAGTATGAAAACTTTCATAAACAATTAGAGGTACCATTCGTAATATACGCAGACTTCGAGGCTATCACAGAGAAGGTCGACAACGTGACACCACTCACAGGATCGTACACTAGCGAGTACCAAAAGCACACGGACTGTGGGTATGGGTACAAAGTAGTGTGTTGTTATGATGATAAATATAGCAAACCAGTAGAGATGTTTCGAGGTAAGAACGCGGTTAGGAAGTTCATGAAAAAGATGTTAGAGAAGGTTAAATACTGTAAGAAAGTCAGAAAGGAGCATTTTAATGAGGACATGGTGTTGACCAGAGCTGATAAGGTTAACTTCAAGGGAGCGACTAAATGTCATATTTGTGGTAGGAAATATAAAAGTGGGCAAATGAGAGTTAGAGATCATTGTCATATCACTGGTAAATATAGAGGTTCAGCACATCAGTTATGTAATAGGAACTATAGATTGACTGATAAGATACCTGTCATATTTCACAATCTAAGAGGATACGATAGCCACTTCATAATGCAAGAGATAGGCAAGCTAGGTCAAAAAATCAACGTCATACCAAATAATATGGAGAAATATATGGCATTCATGTTAGGTAAACATCTAGTATTTCTAGATAGTTTCCAATTCATGAGCTCTAGTCTAGCCAACCTAGTGAACAACCAGTGCTGTAAAAGTTACTTTTTTTTTGGAACTAGTTACAGTTACAGTTACATGCTCAAAAAAGGAACTAGTTACTGGTAAAAGTTACATGAAATAAATGTAACTAGTTACCGTTACAAAGTTACTTTAAGATTTTTGTAACTAGTTACAAAGTTACTTTGACATTTTTGTAACTTGTTAAAAGTTACATTCCCAGGTTTTACTATTTACAATGGCAATGGGTTCAGTTAAGAAGTACTGTCTTTTAGTGACCTTATACCTTCTTTAAAGAACGAGATATTAAACCCAACAACAACTACTCAAATAAAACAGTACAGTGAATCAGTATTTCAAAAACATTAAACATTTTGCATTCGAACATGTCCGCCAAATACGGCCAAGGATGCCTCGCATGAAGTCATGACTCAATAGCGCATGAAAATTATTCTGTTTATTGAACGAAAATCATGCCACCCTCATGAAATTGAGTCTTATAAAAAATATGAATTATGAAGATTACAAAACTAATATGCGACCGTGATCAGTGGTCAGCAGATTGGCGTTGATAATTTGGCGAGGACGTTATGTAGCCCTACATGAAATATTGAAATGTTACGGAAATACCAACACTGCTTTTCAATTGACTGTAGAAGCAAACCATGGTAGAAGTGAGCGTGAGAATGTAACGGAAAAGTAACGTTAACTCTGGTAACAAATGTAACTCGTTATAGTTCCATTTGTAGCAAAAATGTAACTAGTTACAGTTACAGTTACCTCCTTGCAAAATGTAACTAGTTACCCGTATAGTTACTTTAAAAAGTAACGATTACTTGTAATTTCGTTACTACTGTGAACAACCTACCAAAGGAATGTCTCAAGTACACGTCTGAACTATTTCAAGGTGAGGAGCTAGAGTTGGTGTCGCGAAAAGGTGTGTACCCATATGACTATATGGATAGTTTCGATAAGTTTAACGAACTTGAGTTGCCATCAAAGGAGAGTTTCTACAGCATCCTAAACGACGAGCATGTGTCAGACACAGACTACGAGCACGCTAAAGAAGTGTGGAAGACAATGGGTGTGGAGAATATGGGTGAGTACCACGACCTATACCTAAAGTCTGACGTATTACTACTGGCTGACGTGTTCGAGAACTTTAGAAGAACGTGTAAACAGCACTACCAGTTAGATCCTTGTCATTACTTCACATCACCTGGACTATCTTGGTACGCTGCTCTAAAGATGACAGGAGTGGAACTAGGGTTGATGACTAACATTGATATGTTTCAGTTTATTGAGAAAGGAATGCGGGGTGGTGTCTCCTGTATAACACATAGACACGGAGAAGCTAATAACAAGTACATGAAGGGGTATGATAGTGGTAAACCATCGAAACATATCGTATACTTAGATGCGAATAACCTTTATGGTTGGGCTATGTGTCAGTATCTACCGACTGGTGGATTTGAGTGGGTCGAGGGTTTTGACATCAACAATCTAGACAAATATAACAACGAATCAGACAAGGGGTTGATATACTCGAGGTTGATTTAGAGTATCCAGAGGAGTTGCACGATCTTCACAACGACTATCCTTTAGCCCCTGAGAGGATGAAAGTAAGTAGTGATATGTTGTCAAACTATTGTAAGACAATCCAAAACAAGTTTAAGATATCTGTAGGAGAGGTTGCAAAACTTATACCTAACCTAAACGATAAGAGTAAGTACGTCGTTCACTATAGAAACCTACAATTATACAAGAGTTTGGGAATGAAGGTTAAGAAGGTGCGTAGAGTACTTCAATTCGATCAGTCACCATGGCTCAAACAATATATCGACTTTAATACGGACAAGAGAACCCAAGCAAAGAATGACTTTGAGAAAGACTTTTTCAAGCTTATGAATAATAGTGTGTTTGGAAAGACTATGGAGAATCTACGAAAGCGTGTGAATGTGGAGTTAGTAACAGACAAGGAAAAACTGAAGAAACTAACGTCAAAACCAACCTTTGTAAGCAGTAAAATATTTGACAATAACTTGGTAGCAGTTCACAAGATCAAAGAGACACTAACTCTAAATAGACCAGCATACGTGGGTATGTGTATTCTAGACTTATCAAAGACATTGGTGTACGACTTCCACTACAGTAACATCAAAAAGAAATATGGCAACAAAGCCAAATTACTATTCACAGACACGGATAGCCTAATGTATGAGATTGAGACGGAGGATGTGTACAAAGACATGTACGCTAACAAAGAAGTGTTCGACTTTAGTGGATATGACAAGTCATCTCCTTACTTCGACCTAACTAACAAGAAGGTTATTGGTAAAATGAAGGATGAGACATTAGGAGTCCCCATCGTTGAGTTCGTTGGTTTTAGGTCGAAAATGTATAGTTACGTGAAAGAGGACGGAAAAGGTGGGAAGACTGCTAAAGGTATCAAGAAGAGTACCATTAGAAACAACATAAGACATGACAACTATAAAAGTGTCCTAACAAATGGTGAGCAAATGTCTCACATAATTAAAACTATTCGCAGCAAGAGCCACCAACTAGGAAGCTATGAAATAAATAAGATATCCTTAAGCTGCTTTGACGACAAGCGACATATACTACCAGACGGTGTATCTAGCTATGCGTATGGACATTACAAAATAGTCCAGAGCTAGCTGTTTAAATTTCTAAAATGTTTTTTAGTCTTGATGTGTTTATATTTAGAGGTCACATGGTATGACTGATCGCATGTCTCACACACCCACTTATGAGTTCTCATCCACTCTTTGGTTTGCGCTCTGGCTGCTACTAAAGCTTCTTCTTTGGTTTGGTAAATTTTTGGTCTTGCCATTATATATTACTATATATTTTATTTACCCACTCGTTGTAGTATGGATCTCCTCTTCCGTCCCAACCTAGATCCTTGTATACTACACTATACAGGTTATACTCGAATCGCACCTTGACCTTACCAGGTTTGAGGTCGTTAAGACTACCTCTCAACTCTATACCTCTTCTAGAGCATATTCTTATGACATAGAAAATATATTTCGATATATTCTTGACAATCAGTTTGTTTCTTTTAAGAGAACATAGTATTTTTATAAAATCACTGACAACTGTTGGTATGTCACTCTCGTTAACTAGTCTTTTACTAGTCAACATTCTCTCTAACCACTTACTATAACTATGAGCCGATTTCTTGTACATCCAAATATTAGGTACGAAGTTTCTCACGCGTCCGTAGGTAGTCTCTCCACACTTGTTACAACTAAATACACCATCTCCGATTTGGGTTCTGTGGTTACTACACTCGTAACAGTATGTGGTGTCGTACCACTTTTTTGGTGTTGCGTCCTTACTTCCGTTCTTGATCTCATCCAATGTGTACCCTAACGTAGTACCACTCCACTTTTTTAGTGTCTCAATCTCATCCAATGTATACCCAGCATAGAACATTCTTATTGTACGTTCGTCAACCATCTAAGTTACTATATACTATATATATCTTTAGACTATAGTGTAGTAACTTCGTGGTTGTCGGTTAGTGTCTCCCACTCACACTTTATTGTTGTGACCTGTTTTAGAGCGTCTGATAGTAATTGTTCCAACTCTTCTATCTGACGAGTTTGGTAAAAGAGTGCCTCTGTCAAGTTACGCTTTTTATCAAATTCCATAGCCATCTCCTTCAAAGTTTTAGCGCTCATTTCTATAATACTCTATATGTTAAGTAACCTAAAGGTAGCCCAACAACTCCAACGAATATCATTTGATATTCTTTCATCTCATCTGAGGGTTTGTAATAGTCTGACAACTCAGGCTCTTTACTAAATGTCTTCCCATCATACTGTATCGTCAGTACTTGTCTTAGTTGATCCAGAGCGTGGTTCGTGTCGTTTATGTCTGCGTTAGCATCTGACAGTTGTTGTCTTAGCTTCTGAATTTTGTCTCTCTGACGAATCTCATTCTCGTAGAACTTTTCTTTCGCTCTTGCAAGACTCTCCAATGCTTTGTTGTGTCTCTTTATCTCTGTCTCGTAGCCGGTATGGTTTAGCTTGCTGAATATGAATCCAGCTCCTGCGAATGCTATAGCGTTGAACAAACCACCCGCTATCACACTAGCCATTATGTATTACGTTAGATTATTTTGAGAACGGGTCAATAGGTAGGTATTTCTTGCTCTGCGCCCACTTAACGAGTAGCGTTGAAACGCCTACAGCAGTCGCTAACTTGAGGGTGCCCTTCACTGATTCAGGGGTACCCAACGGTTCTTTTAGTACTTTCTTTGATGCCATGGATACAGCTACGGCTCCAGCAGTCACAAGGGCTGCGTCGTATAGCTCGTTCATCAGTTCTTTTCTGTCTATTGATGCCATATATTATACGATATATTTTAATCGAGGCTGTCGAGTTTACGTGGTGGTTTTATAACGTCTTGCCTAATCGTGTAGTACAGTGAACCAGCGGCTATTACCACTCCTATAGTGCCTATGATGTATCCGTAGTTAAAACTGTCGTCCTCACTTGTCACTCTCTCTCTCATCTTCCTCTCTTTCGCAGCTTTAGATATAGCAGCCAAGCGTTTGCCTGCCTCTACTCTCTTAGGGTCTTTGGTCCTTGTTGTCGACGTTATAATAGGTACGGACTCACTGTCAGTCATCTATACCATACGTGATATCTCGTCACAGACCATCTCACAGTCATCTCACAGATTATCTTTCAGGTCGTCTCGCAGTCATTTCACAGATAGAGTATTCGATGAAAGTATCTTTGGTGATTAGACAGTGTGGTTTCACTCTTAAATCTCCTATTGCAGTACTCACACAGAACTCTAGAGTCTCTCATATATGTCTCTATGAAATGTATTATCTCATGTTGGTCTGAGGATAGTAATGTGTTGTACCCTTGTGATCTTAGTCTCCTTAATACCCTCAACTGGTTATTCCTAACAACCCCACTACCTTTCGGTGTTTTGAACTCAATAGCAAACCCGTTATATCTCTTATGGAGCTGTGGGACAATCAAGTCTGGTTGTCCACCACTGTAACCCTTTTTCCATCCATCTATTCTTTTAGTAGATGTGTCTTGGTACTCTCCCAACCCTGGGATGATTATTGTTGGATGATACTCTCTAATATATTTAACTATATCATAATGTAAATCTGTCTCATTCATGATTGATAGTTGGTTATATTGCGTGTACTGACCTGTCTTTCTAATAGACGGTAGGACTTCCGTGAATACCCACTCTTGAAACCTCTTGGCTGACTCTAGTTTTGACGAGAATATCAGAGCATACACTCCTGGTTCTGATATATAGACTGTGTGTGGTTGTGAATTCAAAGGGGGCGTCGAAACGACGGGGCCTAAAAAACAATAGCTTGTCTTGTATTTATCGTCTACACGTTTTCTAATAGATTGACTAGTGTCAGTGTAACCTAGCGTTGCAGCTACCGATTGTCCGCAGAACCATATATTGTCTCCTTCCTTGATAGTTGTGACTGACTTGTTCTCAAAACTAAACACTTTGACAAGGCTCGTCATATATAATATACTGTGTGTAATATTATAAGTGACTCTGACCAAGGTCCTAAAATAGGACTAGTCTGTTTTGACACTCGAAAACTCAGGTCCCGTTTTGGGACCTGAGTTTTCGTCGTCTTTTATGCGGAAAACACCCTTGGTTCTGATATATAGACTGTGTGTGGTTGTGAGTTTAAAGGGGGCGTCGAAACGACGGGGCCTAAAAGACAAGCTATTGTTTTTAAGCCCCGTCGTTTTGCGCCTCCCTTTTCAAACAACTCTCGTTTGACCTTTTTGAGGATGTTAACGAGCTCCTTGTGTTTTACCCTGATTTAGAGTGTTGGTCTCGTCATATATTTTGTTATACCTTTTCACCATTCCATTGATTGGTGGGCATAAGTCAGTCACATTATCGTCCAACACTTTAACGTCTGAGAGGAACATTGACTCGTTGTAAGGAAGACCTCTAAGATACGATCTTAGTTGTGTCAGTATCTTTTTGTAGCTAGTGTGTGCGAACTTACAATGCTCCACTCTACTCGTCAGATTGGATTTAGCCAAGTAGCCTTGGATGATCACACCAGGACCACTAATACAAGCAATGATTAGAGGGTTAGCGGTTACCGATCCAGCTACAATCCCTACTGTTGTTAACCCTATGCTAGTCATGTTTAACGATAGTTTAATTTTCTTCAACCTCTTGTATTTCCATTTGTAACAGGCTTCTAGTTTGTGGTAGTACGCGTACAATCGTTTGAGCTCTAGCACCTCTTCCTCTGACATATCCTTTGATATGTGATTGAAAACAACAACCGACTTCTTCCTCATTAACTTACCTTGTATTTACTCATCATGTCTTTACCAACTAATATTATATCTCGGTTTGTCATATAACCAGAGATGATTTTCATACCGTAAAACTCTATCAAAGACGGGTATTTATAGGGTGCGAGTAGCAATTTTGGTCGATGTGTTCCAAAGATAGTTCCATAAGGAGATCCTATCTCTTTGTAGTTAGCTGTGAAGTCTGAGTCTGTTGATCTTATGTTGTTGACCCTAACATGGGAGTTATCCATCTGCCAATGTATTGATATCATATGTGTCTCAGTGGTGTCGATGTTATTTGGGATTGTGCATGTGTGCCCCTTTATTGGATCGCCACCACCATACGATAATTTGTCAGTCTCACCTCCTTTGTACCCTACGTATTTGTCATGCGATCCATCGTCGTTTGACACAATCGTCTCCCAATCTGTCGTAGATACCCTCTTGGCTAACCTCACTACCACAAAAATGGATATATCACAGTATTGCATACGTGGACAGTTAAAGTGTATCCCAACTTCAAGTGGAAAAGATGAGGATAGTATAGGGGACAGGAATCTACGACTATGGTTAGTACCAATAATAGGACCGTACGTTGAATCATTTTGTACTAACATGTCTCCAATGGCTTTCACTTTATTTGTCCTACTGTGGAGTACCACACTTGCGGCGTATCTCGTGGTGTCAAAATCAAATAGGACGTTATAGGACTGTGTTTTAAAGTATTGTGGTAAATATACGAACTCTAATACTTTTTTACTGATAGCGTCCAAGTCATCGACTGGATCTGCTATGTTTTTGAGTGTTGAGAGCGCCATATCTATATCTCCAGACATCTTCCCACCACTCACGCTTAATTTAGGGTCACTGTCTAGATGTCTCTTCGCTCTTCTTAATATTTTGTCGCTCTCGTAGTCTCTGTCCTCAAATCCATAACTTAGACTCATTATGTTATAACATATATTTGCTTACTAAATAGCCAGACACAGCCGAAACCCCTAGAATTAGCCCTAACTCTGCCGTGTTGTCACCTGGTGTCGCCTTTGATGTCTCTAGACGGTGTGCCACGTTTGGTGTCGTCAGACGATGCGTCACCTTTGGCTTATCAAGTGTCTCCAGATGCTCTCCACCTTCTTGGTGTACTTTCTTAACCTCCGTCGTTTCTGTGTAGTTTAACCCACTATTTACTCCAAACTTCATACTCTGTGTAGCAGTCTTTAGCAGGTTGTTGTACCCAGCGATTTTGTTCTTGAGGATTACCACGTTACTTGGCATTAACCACGTAGACGGTGATAGCGCAAGATTTTGGACAACGTTAGTGTCTCTAATCGACTTGTTCATGTTGAGAATCCACGTTGACACGTTGTAGTTTATAACACTATCCTCCACCAACTTTCGGAACTCTTGTTGAGTCTCTAGACTGCCTGCGGAATCACCAACGACTGACACACGTGTTCTCGCTTGTGCACCAAGTGTGGAGTAAACAAAGGCTTCTATAGACTGATTTAGGTATTGTCGCCCAATGTTGGTAAAACCATTCGACACCAGAGGAACGTATCGTTTGTAGTCGTTCTTAACGTCGTTAATCGTGAAGACTCTCTCCTCACCTGTTGTACCATCAGCAAGGACTTTACCCTGGTAGTAATGTTTTCTAGGAATCTTGTCTGTCTTACCATACAATTCTTCAGCACCAAACTCTCTACTTATCGATCTCATACTCTCACCACCTTCCATCCTTCTGAGAAGTCTTCTAATGGTAAAGTACAGATGAAACCTCATTACACTCGTGATAACAGGGTGGACTTCTTGCGAGGGTGATAAGTGTTGTAACGACACTCCACAACAGAAACTTGCACAATATGTTGCGAACACGACTCTATAATAGCTCTCATTATCGTCCCACTTTGACTTTGTCTTTGACGTGGTGATTTGTAAGATTGGCAACTTTGAGAGAAAGTAGCTCTTTTGATTAACGAAGACTCTAAAGTTATTCACTGGGTAGTTCAACACGTTTTCCGTTGGATAGCCATCCCAAAGTCCCCAGTGGTTCTTGCGACCTTTCGGTAATGGTTGGATAGTTCCACCAGATAGCCATATTTCTGGAAACTTATCGTTGTGACCTTTTGGAGACTTGTTGTTGTGTAACCAAATCCACATACTCTTGTCGTTTTTGAAGGTATCACTATTTATGTTCGTGCTTATGATGTCGTTGTTTCTAAAATATATGTCAACGCCATTAACCTCACCATCTTGTGAGACAGTTGGATCGAACTCAAACTTGCTCAAAGTGACGTGAGGGTACTTTCTCACTAGATTCAGCTTAGCCACGCGTACGGCGTTAGCTATCTCTTTTTGGTTAACTATCATTGGTTTGTTTATCGTTAGATACTTAGTATACTCCGGGTTACTCTCAAACCTACTTGAGTCTATACTAATGTCACCAATGTTAGTTTTCGTCACGAAGAATATATGTATATGCATATTGTCGTCAACATCAAGAAAAAACCTATTCTTGTCAGCATAAGGATACTTTCTTTTGAACGCATCCATCATAACATACCGTACGTTATATGAGAGTGGTAGTATTGATTAGTGGCTCAACGAAAACTGTAGACCTACCAGAGTCAATTCTAGTAACTAACTCAGACCCTTACGTATTGGTGAGGGAGGTAACAATCTTTTGGGACTACGTTAACGTAACCACAGCTAACAACAAGATAACTTATAACAGTAGTGACCATGTTTTCAGCCTTGGGTACCACACCTTTAAAATGATCGCCGACGACTTGAAAGAGTTAGGAGACGTCAAGCTAGTGGCTAACAGACATGACTCAACGTGTACGATAACAACTGATCAACAAATAGAACTGTTTAAATTTGGACAACTTTTGGGATTTGACGAAAACACTACAATAGCCACCACAAAAACCAGTCCCAACGTTGTGAATGTTAACAGAGGACTGAAATACATACAAGTAACATCTAATATTGTGGACAGATCTAAGAACATAGTTAATGGTAACAAAAGCGATTGTATCGCAGTACTGTCAATAACTAGCACGCAGACACTTAAGGGCTCTGTTCAACATTTCTTTGGTGTTGGGTCAAAAATCCTGATAAATAAAGGAGTCATCAACCAACTAGAGTTCAAGATAACAGATCAGGACGATAACAGTATTAACGTTGGCGAGGTGCTGTTAGATTTACACATCATGTAGTGTATATGGACATAGAGCAAGAACTAAGAGGTATTTACTATAATCCATCAACTGGTTACCAATCCGCT
Source organism: Chrysogorgia sp. JL179-B06 (assembly GCA_035772405.1). Taxonomy (NCBI): domain Eukaryota; kingdom Metazoa; phylum Cnidaria; class Anthozoa; order Scleralcyonacea; family Chrysogorgiidae; genus Chrysogorgia; species Chrysogorgia sp. JL179-B06. The sequence goes on along the minus strand of JAYKKM010000122.1, from coordinate 3,593,097 downwards.
GAGAGGCTGTACCAAAAGGCACAAGAAGACGGCCTAAACGTTAGTAGGACAATGATAAAGGACTGGCTAAAATCTCAAGACACGTACACTAGGTACAAACCAGTTGTTAAGAAACACAAGTTTAGACAAACGTTTGTTGACTATCTGGGTGAGCAAATACAGATGGACTTGGTCGATATGGGCAAGTATAAGCATAAGAACAATGGGTACTACTGGATACTAACAGCCACTGAGATCCTTAGTAGGTATGCGTTTACCATACCTGTCTACAGAAAAGATACGAAAAACATGACTAAGGCTGTAACAGAGTTACTAGAGAAGGCTAAGGTTAGATTTGGCGAGTATCCAAAGCTGGTTCAGTTTGACGATGGTAAGGAATTCTACAACGTTGGCGTGAAGGATCTATTGGAGAAACACGACGTGAAGCACTTCAGTACGAACTCCGATAAAAAGGCAGCAGTCGTGGAACGGTTTAACAGAACACTCAAGACGTCTATGTGGAAGTACTTCTACAGTAAAGGAACGTACAAGTGGATTGACATTTTAGACCAACTCGTTGAAAATTACAATAATACCAAACACAGTACTATTCTAATGAAACCTAAAGACGTTAACAAGAAAAACGAAAACGAAGTATGGACGACATTGTTTGGACACCATTTCGGTGACTACCCACTACCAAAGTTCAAAGTAGGTGAGACTGTCAGGATATCAAAGTACAAAAGCATATTCACAAAAGGGTATGAGGCTAACTTCACTGAGGAGCTATTTAAAGTGACAAAGGTCACACGTGGCGACCCTAACACGTACGAGATAGAGGACCATGAAGGGGAACCTATCGTTGGTAAGTTTTATGAGGAAGAGCTATCAGCTGTTGGTAAAAGAGATGATGTATATAAAGTTGAGAAGATACTAAAGAGAAAGAAGGTGGGAGGTAAGAAGATGGCTTTGGTTAAGTGGCTTGGCTATGACAGTAGACACAACTCATGGATACCAGAAAGCGATATTCAAAATATCTAGTAGTATATAATGGCTGAAGGAGGTTTTGATGAAATCGAAATGCAAGATCGTGACGAGTTTAAGAAGTATACGGACGAGCAGTTAAAATGCGAACTCGAGATACTTAACAATACTACGCCTGTAGAAGGTGAAACAGATCAAGAATATAATGATAGACTCATCACAATCACCAGGGTGGAAGTAGAGATAGAGACTAGAGACATAAAACGCAGAGTACAAGACAGACTCAGACATGTGGAGACATCATTCATAGGTAAAAAAGACGGAAAAACAGTGTTAATCACTAGTAAGGGCAGCGATGTCACCGCTGAGGCCCCAGCAGTAGTGTTTGCTGAACCGGTGACATATGGTCACGTCCACGATGAGAGCTTCAATTTGGCTTTTGAAGAGTCGAACGAAATCGAAAGAAGACTGAAAGAACTAAAAGAAGATAATAAAAAGTTAGTAGTAAATGGTATAAAAAGAACCAATCTAATAGATAGAAAAATACATAGATTGTATAATAAAAGACTCAGTAATGATGATGTGTCAAGGAAAATAGTCAACAGGTCGTACATGACAACCTCAGGTTCTATTCTTTTCAAACCTGTAAACGAAGATGGTGAATATTTGAGACCTAAAATAATTCTAAAACCTGGAAAAAATGGCTTAGTCTACAGTGTAGACAGTAAAAGTAAAAGTGCGCTTGAGCAGTTTAAAAAGCTAGTCGGTCAACCCCAACAACTGACGCTAGAACAGAAAACACCACAGTTTCAAGTGAAGACTTCCCAGTAATCGAAACAGAAGCGAACTACGATAACGTATTTGGGTTAACAGAAAAAGAAAATAGCGAGTTAAGAGGCGTCCTAAACTCAAGTGACACAATCGATCCAGACACTAGACCACAATTTCTAAGAGTGCAAGCCGGTTATTTTCAGGACGCTATAGACAAAACACTTGAAGAGAGAGACAATAGTGATGACTCTATAGAGGTAATTGAACTTGAAGAAAGAATAATTGGTTTAAGAGAAGCTAGGGACCGAACCTTAGGACAATTGGAACGTGAGACTGTTAGGGAGCGACAAGAAGAGGACATCACTCGGTTACAAAAAATAAAGGAGTGGTTTAGAGAAAATTGGTTAGGCGCCTCGGCTTTAGGAATAACCATAGCCTCTTTCATCACCACGATTATAATATCCGCTAGAAGCGTTGTTTTCAAAGGTGGCTAAGCACTTGGAAAATTAGGAAAAGCTATAGCTAACCTAGCCATAAAGGCTGGCCCTCTACTGTCTGGACTCCTAAACGTGGTGGCGACTGTGCTAAAGTGGGGAGCTGCAGGTGTATCTTGGTTAGCGTCTAATTTGTGGATCCTAGCGATAGCACTAGCTTGGTTCGTCTACGATCAGTACAAACAGAGGAAATAAAACATGTGTTATAATATATAGTATGAACACTAATGAAAAAGAGTTGCTTCCTGGATATAGACGTCGTGAAATATCTGCTATCAAAGGCACAAGAACCCGTCATGTCGTAACGCTAAACCCCAACAAAGCCAATCCAGGGGAGGAGTTATACATCAATATCCCGAAAACAAAGGGTAACACTTGTTTGGTACCCTCTAGTCTCCATATTCTATTCGACTTTAAGAGTTCGAATGCGAAATCATGGTTTCTTAACAACCTTTCGAGACTACTATTTGAGAGACTGGTGGTAAAACTAGCTGGTGAGTCCGTGTACGACAATAGTGGTGAAAGCGTCATCGGTACGTACAAAGACCTCTGGAAATCTAACAGTGAGCGAGACCAGATGGTCGAATATGGTATAGCAAACGAGAACCTTCGAAAGTTAATCTCGAAGGACGACAGTGGCGCAGCCAGTGGAGACACACAAAAAGTTAGTGATGGTCTGATGTTCTCCATCTATAACACTAAACAAAAGATTCAAATCGACAAGATTCTAGAAGATCATGGTCTATACGCACCATACAACATGAACAACAATTTCAGGTATATAATCACACTCCCTAAAGCGTCTGATATTATGGTGGCTCAATCTGGATCAGCTGTGGCTGGCTATACGTTAGAGAACCTTGAGTTGGAGTACGAAACTATCGAGAATCAAGAGATTGCTGATGAAGTATCATCTCTATACGCATCCGGTAGGTCTCTATCATACGAACACGTCACGCTAATGAAGACTGTGGAGTGGGATAAAGGAATCACACTCGTGAATGAGAATATTAATCTACCAAGAAAATCGATGAAATCTGTCGTTTTACTCTTCACAAACAAAACAAGAACTGATAGTGAAGAGTTCATCTATCCAAACATAGAGTCAGTCAAACTCACTATAGAAGGTGTGCCGAACATGGTCTACAGCCAAGGAATACCGAAATCAAGACTCTGGGGAGAAGCGAAAAGACTATTCGGACAAGGACTAGACTCCGACCAGCATATGACTATCCAAAAGTTTTACAAAGACGGTTTCGCTTTGGTTGTTGACCTTAGATCTATCGAAGATAACGTGAAAGTTGCGACTGGAAAAAAGATTGTGAACACTCAGTCAGGAATATTGATGGAAATCAATAAAGAAGTCACAACAGCAAACGTTATGTGTAGAATATTCGTGCTCTCCGATGGTCTCGTAAACCTCATCAACAACGATCTACAATCAATCCAGTACTAAACACATAGTATTCTATATGAAAACACCTTTTAACATGCTGATTGTTGGTATGACAGCCTGCGGTAAAACGTACTACCTCTTGGATATGATAGAGAAAGACTACATGAATCACTTCGATTTCATCATTCTTATATGCCCGACGTTCGAATGGAATAAGACGTACACAGAGTGGAAATACTTGAGAGACCCAGACTTTATCGCTATTCGGTGTGAGCAAGATAAGGTCAACGTAGTCCTCAAACACGTGACTGATACTTATAAAGGTACCAATTCACTAATAATATTAGATGATTGTGCTGGTGGGCAGGACGTTAAAAACAGAACAAGCGAACTAGTTAAACTAGCTTTCAGCGCTAGACACTACAAACTATCCACAATAGTCATAACACAACAACTAACCTCAATTAGTAAACCATATCGTGATAACATCTCAAAGTTAGTAACATTCTACAACCCTAACAGAAACGATATGAAAATTATCGTAGACGATTATCTCAACGGAGTCAATAAAGAGGAAATTCAGAAAATAATAAAACAGTTGAAAGACAACGAGTACGCAAGATTGGAGATACTTCTAAGGCATCCATACTCATACGAATTAGTTATTCCGCGAAAACAAAACACAACGTATAGTATAGGACATGCCAAAACGTAAGACAAAAAATCTCGAGACAATTGACGAACTCATCGAAGACATACAAGAAGCAGAACAGGAAGTGATCGATGAACCACAAATCGACACACCACAAGTTGACGACACTCCGCAAACTGACGTAGACAAGAAACGAAACGAACTAAGAAGACTCTCAGAGGACGGTGAGATAGATCAATCCGTCGCTTATCTCAAAAAGGCCTCAGCTAAAGTTATCAATAAGATCTACGAAGAATGGGAGGTAAAAAGAATTGAGAAAGCGAACGTGTTCCTCTGCGATTTTTTAATAAGCAAGTTCGCCCACGCGTTAGGAGGATTCGACGCTATAGAGTCACCTGAGAAGCTCGAAAACGAGTTGATTACTGACCAGTTATTAAAAAGAGATGTAGAGAAGTTTATATCATACGTATCCCCCTACCTCCCTTGTTTAGGGTTGTTATCAGGTGGACTGACAACAGAACTAGTAAACACGTACTTAGCCACATGGCGAGAGAGGAAATCCCCGAGGGGGAACCCCCAAGTGAAGGAGACAGTGCTATCTAATTACAATAATTTACAAAACGACCTAAAGACATGAGTATATACTAACTTAATGAGTACTGTAGCCATGAAGAGTAGTGTAGAACGTCAGGAGTCAGTGGAGGAAAAGACAGCGAGACTCAACAAAGAGTTGTTATTTATCTACCAGATTAGAGAGCTCAAACGACAACTCTTCGCTAAGAGTAGTGTAGAACGTGAGGAACTAGACGAGAGGTTTAAACATACTGTACTCGGGAAAAGGATGACCAGTCACGACAGAGAGTTGCAGCTTCTACGTACTAATACTCGAAAAACTATTTTGGGAAACGCGTGTGATGGTTTTCGAGTCTAATTTATTTTGTCTCGTTTCAGTAGTCTCGAAAGTGGTGGTAACAGCACAAATTTTTCAATTTTAGTTGCGAAGCACGAAAAATGGAAAAATCTGAGCGTAAACGTAACCCTGTCGTGGGTGGTAATATCGCTCGTAGTGGTACACTATCGAGTGGTGATGTATGTGATCCTGACTGAAGTTGCCTGCGCTGGTAGCCCCACTTTCTATACTACTATACTTGAATATATGACAAAGTAAATACACTATAGCATTGTAAGGTTTGTGCTTCGCAGCTTTATTATACAGTCATTACATTACATAAAGTATTCACCACAAGATACAGCGACTGAAGTTGGTAAGTTAACCAAAATAACTCTACAGTTAACGCTATGGATACGCAAGCGCCGAAGAACGATCCGCAGTCATCACAAAGGTTATGCGTCGCCAATGCTTATAAAGCTTGCTTCTTGGCGTTCTTATAGATTATTATAAATTATAGAGCATACGCGTCAGGTATTGTCGAAGGAAGTAAAGGTAGACTAAAATTATGTTGCTTATGATCATAATTTTTTTGTTGTAAAACTGACCTCAAAATGCAGGAAATCGCGTTTCAGAGAGTGAGGAAATCAAAAAATTTTCAGTGGGGCATTACACGGTGGAAGGTCGGCGAAAATGGCCGTGGGATCGGCTGGTCACATGACACCCAGAATTTCTGGGTGTTTAGATATGATAATTTTTGTGGTCTTTGTTCCATTGCCTTTGTCTACTTTGTTCACCTGAATAATTGAGAAATATTCAATGCTCTTCAGAGTTGTTCATGTCAGCATTCGTAAGTATAAAAGCAGCTAACAAGCTCAATAATCCACCATACATCCATGGTTATCTCTTACAAAAGCTATGAAGAAGCATGTATCCAATTTAACGAAAGCTATCACTTCTAATTTGCTGTAAAATTTGAAGACAGCATTCAGATTTAGATGAATAAATTATACTCGGCTGAATTAATTGAGTTTGATGACAAGCCAATCGCATTATAGAATGGACCAGCCGATCCCAGGGCCATTTTCGCCGACCTTCCGCCGTGGAGGTAAAATGCCCTGGGTACGAGGTTGGGTATATATTAACTTGAGCTCATGCTTTAGCAAAGTAAACACTAACTTCTGTTCGTTATTTCGAAACATCATTTCAAAAAATGAGACATGAGCATTGTTTTTTTGTGAATAACGCATACTGATCATGTCACTCGTCGCTACTCGATATCTATCGACAATTAGTATCAACCAACTAGTGGTCTATTACAAATTCGGCATTCTGATTGGCTGAGCTACTAGTGGTCTATTGGTGATAGACCACTAGTAGCGTTGATCAATCACAAATATTCTTATAACTGGAATATTCCTATCCTGACCAATCAGTAGCCACGACATATTCACGCTGCAAGCAAAACCTGAAATCTAGTCCAAACATAGCGTGCGCTAAAATTTATATACGAGTATGATATCATGAAAACATTGGCCCGAAAGTAATGGAAAATTGTTCAGTTCGACATTTTCGAATAAGAAAATGAATTCGCTTATGCCTTTGGAGTATATCTACACCAAATTTGAAGCAAAATAATTACAATCTCGTTTTAGTTGTAAGGGATTGTTTATCATGTGCCATCGAGCTACTACTGAATTGGGAGACTTCTACAAACAAAAAGGTGAAACCTGAAAATTTGGAACAATGTTTGATAAGACTTTTTTACGTTAAAGAAATGTTGTTTATGGTTGATACTAAAACGCCCTCGTTGAATTCCAGCTGATAATCCAACTCGGGCTCGTTCTCTAATTGTTAATTAGATAACGAGTAGCGTAGCCAATTAGATTTCAGCATTTGCATGAGACTACAAGTAAGTTTTTCGAGAAAAGTGGTATGACGGAGGTTGTACATCTGATACAAATTTCTGCTAATTTACATAAACGTTTCGTTCGATTTTCTCAGTCAAAATCATTTAATATCTTTATAGGATTTTCGATGAATATGAACGTTTAGATGCATTCGTATCACATGCTATTTACCACATTCGCGTCCATGTTGTATCGGATATACAATCTCTCGCCAAAATATTTGCCCTCAAACAATCAAGTTATTCATTAAGAAATGGTGATTTCGATATACCTAGATTCAAATTATGGAAAACACTCACTACGTTATTTTGGACCAATGTTATGGTCAAGGTTAAGTAGTGATATTAGGAATTCTACAAGTCTTAAGGTATTTAAAAATGTTATTCGTAAGTTGGATATTAGTAGCCTTTTAGAAAATAACAGTAACTGCTGTGGATATATTAACTTATCTGTAATTTATTAGTAGTTAGATAGGATATATAGTGTCCCCAATTAGCCTTCTTAGGCTAAATAATTTTGACACTTGAATAAAGTTATTGTATTGTATTGCGTTGTATTGTATTGTATTACATTGTATTGTATTGTATTGTATTGTATTGTATTGTATTGTATTGTATTGTATTGTAAATAGTACTTGTAAAACGTGGTCTATCACAGCTCTAAAACATTGAAATTGTGCTTTTCTGATTTAATCTGAACAAATATTACTCAATATTAACATCAAAGACTCGGAGTATTTTAAGCTATTTACAATATTCGTGTTCGTTTTGTATATCTAATACAACACGGCCACTCGTATTGTAAATAGTATATATATATATATATATATATATATATATATATATATATATATATATATATCAAATCACGATAAAAACTTTAAAACACTTTATTTTGTCAACGATTCGGGGCAAGCCCCTTTGTCAAGACGTGCTTACACATTCCCAGAGTCATCTTATATAAACATAAAAATTAATTACATATGCTAAATTTTTATAAACAATCTCGAATGTTTAATCCCTTAGGTACAAAAGAATCCAATTTATACGCCCAAAAGTCTTCTCTTCTCGTCTGGTCATTAACATCAGCTCTATCTATTATTTTAACAACAATATCTTCTAATCCTATATGTCCTGATTCAAAAAATAAGCATACAAATGTTCTCCCGCTATTCCCCTAACACCTTTACCAAACCTATTAACGCTACTCTTATGAGTATTAAATCTCTTACGAAATGATGTTATCGTACTCCTCGATCACATAGATCTTCGAGCATCGTTTACATATGTCTTATATGATTTAGTGGATATGTCTAGGTTTATTTTGGAAAATAATTTTTTTGAATTTGAGGACAACATCTATAGACAGAAACTTGGTACTGCTATAGGAACCAAGTTTGCACCTTCGTTTGCAAACGTGTTTATGTTTGATTTTGAGAGGAAAATGTTGAGGGAATATCATCTGAGTCCATGGGTGTGGTCATAGTTAGTAGAAGGGATGGTTTGGAAGGTCCGCAAAAGTCATTGTTCTCTGTTGTTGTTCACTTTCACGGTCACTGAACGTATTGTATTTTCTGTATAATGAAGCAGTCATCCAATAACGTTCAGATTTAATTGGTGTAGTTCTTCATCGTCACGTGTTGTGAGTCCTTCGCCGTCACGTGTCCATAGAATTTCCTTTCTCCATCCAATAACAAACACTTTCTCCAATACAATAACATGAACATTGCGTTATCTTGAAAGACAATGGAGCTTCCAAACCATCCCCCTCTACTAACTATGGTGTGGTAGAGGTTTTTGGATGACATTTTTTTTATTTTGTTGCATGGTGAGGTGCGCTTAGGGAATTATTTTCTTATGCGAATTCTTTCCATGAAACAATAAAATTTACGTGGGAGTGGTCAAGAGAAGAGCTTCCATTTTTAGATGTTATGGTTAGACGAAGGGCGAGCGGGTTGGTCACTGATGTGTATTCAAAAGCTATGGATGCACATCAGTACTTAGACCACAGATCATGTCATCCGAATCACGTAAAGAAGGGTATTCCTTATGGCCAAGCACTTAGACTTAGAAGAAATGTGACTCTGATGACGTTTTTGAAGAAAGATTGAAGGACTTGAAGGGGCAATTCGTTAAAAGGGGTTTTGAAGGAAAATTTGTAGATTCTCAATTTACTAAGGCCAAAAGTAAGAATAGAGATAGGCTCCTTTGTCAAGGTAATAGATCTAAGAAGAATGGTAGGATACCGTTTGTTATAAACTTCCACATTCATTACCGTTTGTTGTAAACTTCCACTCCCGTTTGTTGTAAACTTCCACTTCCATTCGAGATTATTGATTCACTTTGGCCGATTTTGCGAGCGTCGGATGACATGACCAAAGTATTTGGAGAAAAGCCAATGGTCATGGCTTTTAGAAGACCTAGAAATTTTAAGGATGATTTGGTGCATGCTAAACTAAAGGGAGAGGTTGCACGAACAAAAGGAATGAGGAAATGCGGAAATTCGCGTTGCCAAATCTGTCAATTTGTTGATGAGGGCCATACGTTTGGTGGGGATGGGGATTATTTTATTAATTTCCCCTTTGATTGTGATTCTGCTGGGGTTGTTTACCTTATTAAGTGTAAACGATGCTCGAAGATCTATGTGGGGAGTACGATAACATCATTTCGTAAGAGATTTAATAATCATAAGAGTAGCGTTAATAGATTTGGTAAAGGTGTTAGGGGAATAGCGGGAGAATATTTTTATGCGCATTTTTTTGAAGCAGGACATATAGGATTAGAAGATATTGTTGTTAAAATAATAGATAGAGCTGATGTTAATGACCCGACGAGAAGAGAAGGCTTTTGGGCGTATAAATTGGATTCTTTTGTACCTAAGGGATTAAACATTCGAGATTTTTTATAAAATTTAGCATATGCAGTAATTAATGTTTAATGTTTATACAGGGTGTATCAAAGAAAGCGCAACCTCGGAATTTCCCAAGAAATCCACTTTGTTTTTATTAGCACAAAAGATTTTAGGAATTTAAAATAATTCTCTGGGAATTTAAAATAGCTTCTAATCGTATTCCAAGGGCATAACTGTCGAATTGCTAATAAATAAACAACTTCCCATTAAATAAATGCAAAAATTTCGATTCAATTCTGCTTTACGTGCTCGAGTTTGTAGTAATTAGACAGTTATGCCCCTGGAATACGATTACAAGCTATTTTAAATTCCCAGGGGCAAAATCTTTTTTGTTTAAGAACACAGTGGATTTCTTGGGAAATTCCGAGGTTGCCCTTTTTTTGATACACCCTGTATAAGATGGCTCTGGCAATGTGTAAGCACGTCTTGACAAAGGGACTTGCCCCGAAACGTTGACAAAATAAAGTGTTTTAAAGTTTTTATCGTGATTTGATATATTAATGTTTTTAAACTTGAGAAGGAGGATTCTTGTTTGCAATATATATATATATATTGTATATATTTTTTATATATGAGTTTCAGAATATATATATATATATCTTATATCTCATT
>JAYKKM010000122.1:3555000-3577500 GCA_035772405.1 Chrysogorgia sp. JL179-B06 | reverse complement strand
CTCCTTCCGGTTGGCATTCTACAGTTGGTATGTCTGGAGGACTTTGGTGTAGGACTTTTGGCGGAGGTGCAGGTGATCTTTGCGGGATTACAGGAGAAACGGTGTATATTGGTGCAGAAAAATCGTCAAATGAACGCTGTTTTGCGGGAGGCGGTTGTGGATGAACGTTGTCTTCTTCGATTTCATTGGCATTGCTTGTACTTTGTATTATGTTCTTGGATCGAGGAGTGGCCACCGGCCTCGAATTGCCGTCATAGTCTACGCTCTTTGTCTTTCGCATTGGTTTTTTATGCGGTATCTCAGGAGGGACCAACGGTGAACTCACCGTGTTACATGCAATGGGTTGTCGGGGTGGTAAGAGAGGAGCATCCTCCATGATTGCTTTCTGAGAGCCCTGTCTTATTGATACGTTGAGAAACAGCTCCTTGTGAGAATCGTAGCCATATGCCTTTATGATGTCGTCGCGGCGTTTACACATTTCCAACGGCTGTGTGTTCATGAACCTCGTCACGTCGAAACCTTTCTTGAGATTGGCCACCACCTCCTGATAGTGTCGGTCTCCGCATAGTAATCCTTCCGCCGCCGCCACTTTCACCCCCAAATCCTTCGGGATCTCGTAGCAAAACTTCAAGTCTGCACAGTTAGTCACCGTCGTCGTTATCACCAGCACTTCCCTGAATTCTTCGCCGAGCACGTTGAAATCTGGCACCTTAAAATAATTGAATATATTAGTTTAAAAAACTCGAGAAAGATGTCGAGAAATACTAAAATTATTTGCATATTTCCATTGACGACGTTTCGGACGATGTGTCAATCCGGTCTCATCTTCTTCAGCTCTGAAGGAAGACACATCCTCCGAAACCACGCATTGATACTATATCCAGTTCCTTTAAGAACTTGGCACATTTCATATTTATTCTTATTACCTTGGAAATCATGCCCAGTGATTCGTCGTCGTCAGTGGCCCCGATGTCGGAGTCGTCGACCAAGAACCGAACTCTGATCGGGAAACTGAAGTGATTCTTGAGTTCCTTCACGCTGTAACTCCGCCAGTCCAGAAGCGGCCTGAATTCGGCGGTACAGGTAGAGGAGAACGTAATCGTTTGATTGGTTTCTGGGTTCTTTACCTTCACCTTCTTCTGGCGCTTCTCGATGCCCACAATCTCCACGCGTTCTCCCACGCCTGTGGACTCCGCATCGTCGGCTGTCCCGTAATGGGCTGAGACCACCTCGAGAAACTTCACTTTCGGATAGATGAACGCAAGATCTTGCACACTGCATTTGCTGAAATTACACTCACTCGTATGCGGAAGTACTTGGACTTTGTAAGGACAATCGAGGCGAATGGCTACAGCGCGTCCGTTTCTGTCTTCGCCGGCGAGCATCGGCGTCTCCTTGAGAGCGTGAAGGGTTAGTATTTCTCCATAGCCAAGAGTGGCGCTGTCTTCGCCGCCATCGTGTCCTCGTTCGACACGTATTACTTGCGGCAATGGATATTCGTCGACGAATTCGTCCAAGGTGAAACTCTGATCGCTCCAAGTCAGCGATTCTAAGAGCTCGTCTTCACTTAATGCACTCATCTCGTTCCGCCACTGCTATCACTTTACGTTCCGTGTTTTATATCGATACGGAAAGCCACCAGTTACCGAATTCTGCTTCTGGTGAAGACTTCCGATGTATATGTACGTCGTATGTAGACACGACGATGTTTGCTTGCAACGAATGAGGCTTATAATTTATGCGTTGTTTGGTCAACTGTTTCATTTTCGTAACTTGAATAATAACAATGGTCATTTAGTGGAACCACCAATGGGGTATGAGATTGGAACGTTCAGTTCAGTAGGGGGGAGCCGGAAGTTAACGTGGGAACGAAACACTGTCTGGTCTGCCAAACGGAGTTCGAGTCCTGTCTGAAGCTCAGAGGTTTTCTGAGTATATTGACAACTTACTACAGTTTGCACAGCAAAACCTTTACAACTTGAGTAACTTTAATTCAAATTCTCTAAAATGTTGGTGTAGTGTATACCGAAATAGTGCAGGTCTAGAAAGTCTAACGTTTCGAGCGAAGGCCCCTCATCAGAGAGTGAAGCGTAAGTAAATGACTGGGCACGGAGTGACGGAGGCCTTTCGTCACCCTGACGAAGAATTAACCTTCGCTATAATTTTATAAATCATGGGAAAATAAAAAGAAAAAAAGGATATCCCGTCTCTGCATGACAAAGGATTTGAGTTGAATAGACTCCTATAGCTTGCTCACGACTTGAATAGTTTATAAGCATTTGTTCTTCACCAGGATAACAAATGCATGAGGTCTTAGCGGAAAATCTATATATCTTCGAAACTATTAAATGTGTTTCATCGAAACCATTACGTCTTTTGAGTCCACTGTTTGGAGAGGTTTGTTCGTACAATACAACTGATATGGCGGTCAGTTCTGTCTTAGATGCCAATTATACTCTGAGATAGGGATGAGCCATAGAAGCGGATAATAAGCAACTTTCAGGGTTATCTGTTATCGGCCGATATCAAAGACTGACATTATATCGGCGGTTACTTGTGACCTTTTCTTTGTCAAGAAAAATGCAAACTTGTTTATAACATAAATTCTGTTCCACAATAAACTCCAATTTTATTGATTTGAAATGGTGCATCTGGTTTAACATGACATATTAGGTGAAACATTAGCTATTTATTGATACTTTTCAAAATAAGTTTATTACTATACTAAATAGACGTTTCTGTTAGAAACTGTTGCTGGTCTACTAGTAACACTTACATTTTGCTAACGTTTTGCCCAATATCGGTAACCACCGATATATCGGCCGATAAGCCTGTGTATCGTATCAGAATTTATCGTATCGGTAAATTTTTTTTTTCTCTATCGGCTCATCCATACTCTGAGACAGTTTGTACTTAGGTGTTTGAATTTGCTAAAAACGTGCGGATTACGAAGGGCAGCGTGACTGGCCAGCGTGACCGAAACGAAAACACGGATATCCAGAAAAGTCAGGTTTATCGCCTCGAACGTCGACTAGTTGTTTGTCTGGTGTCACGTCGATTGTCAACAGAAAGTCCAAATCCCGAGCTGTCTTGGTTCGACGCACGAGCCTATCCAAACGGTCAGTGAATTACTGGTCCTTCTGAGTCCTATGTCAGATTTAAATTTTGTACGAGTGCTTGGTGAACTGAGGCTGTCAGAGAAGCTAGTGTTAAAAGCTGGCGAAATACTTAAACTCCTCTCCATCGAAGACGACCGATGGCTGACGGCCATCGATATCCAAGGGTGCCTGTTCCGTCTACCCTGCATGTGTTGTTCGGTTGGTTTTCGTCTACTGAGCTTCGGCGAATAGTTTCTGCTGGCGGATTTAGTCGTCAAAGACCTCCTTCCGACATGTTCATTTGTTGACCCCGTTTCGCCTGAATTGAGGAGAACGTTCGTCGCAGAAAGTCATGATCACAGCCTGGAAGTTATTTATTTGGAGAAGGCTATTTACGAACAACGCGTCGTCGAAGCAACTTTCGTCGGCGACGCTCTAGACTCGACACGAATCGTCTGGCTACCTATTGATGTTGATATCACCGTACAGAAATGGACCCGAAGACAGATATATCAGGTTCTGTGGCCGGCCGTGACAATGTTGAGTCTCCTACCGAGTCAACATCTGGGAAGGCTATACAGCAAGTCTAATAAGTCGTTTAAGCCGCGATCGTCTGAAAATCAAGCGCTTTACTAAAACGGTAAACTTACCAAATATTAGGCGACAGAGATCTAGCTGCACTCAAGTAAAAGATAAAAAAAACTGATGATGAGCGAAGGACCACGTCAGAAGATCATTGTCTGAGGAAACGTATGCACTGTAGTCTCTGCATGATGTACATGTATACTATATACAGTAAATGGTGCCATGGTATTATAGGGCACAGTGCATAGTGCATATTATATATGCATATTGCATAGTGCTGCATAGTAATCATCGAACATGGTACATGCATGGTATTACAGTGCACACTACACAGTTCGTCAGTTCATATAGTATACAATATTTAACAATTAGACAACTACTAGCCCGCGTTTTCTATGAGAAGATAGTCAACAAGGCGGAGCCGAGTTGACTATCGCTCATAGAAAACAAGGGCGAGTTGTCTAATTGTTTTAGTATAAACTTACAAGTTTCTAACCCAAAAAATTATTAACTTTTATTTCACATTTTTTTATAAAAAAATGTAAATATTCTTTCGAAATCACTTTCTATCAGCGGATAGTAACTCCTGCAATACTAGCCAATGAAAATTGAGGATTTGTGATAGAAACTTGTCAATTTATACTAAATAATAGTATATAATGACGCATTGTCCCGAAAACTGAACGCTGTATGCCTTTCCAAAAGTCAAGCACCTACGTATAATAATAATAATAATTTATTTCTTCAGTGCGCATTTGCAAAAATTTCTCAATGCTCATTACAATAAAATACTAAGAAATAGATATTAAAAAGTATACTAAAAATTAACAAACTGTAAAATCTAGCAATAAGTTTGGATAAAAAGGAATGTCTTAAGTTTAACTTTAAAAGTGTCAACAGATGTCTCTAATCTTAGTTTATTTGGTAGGCTGTTCCAAACTGCCGATCCTGCCTTCCTAAATGATCGATCTCTGTACGTTTTCGTCTTTGTCCTGGGTTCTTGAAGCAAGACCGCGAAGAGTTTGATAAGGTAGCAAAAGGTCTTTAAGATAGGATGGAGCCAGATTGTTTAAAGATTTAAAGACCATTAAAGCTAACTTAAATTAACTAAAAGTATACTTCTGATACACTAACTGGATGAGTTAACACTATGGGAAAATCGCAATTGTAAAAAATACGAGACAGCTCTTGCTGGAAACATCTCTGTTACTTTTTTGTGTAACTGTCACAGTAACTAGACTAGTTGGACGTCATGAATGAGAGCTAATATGAGTTGCAAACAGTAAAATTTCACAAGAATAAAAGTCTGAATCAGTAAAGTAACGGCGTCTTCAGCAGAAGATGTATAGCTATAGTTATCGGTACTTTTAATTCGTACATTTTATAACTTGTTACAGTTATCTACTTTACCTGATATGGAAAAGTAAATTCCATCAAGCTGTGTATAACTGTGTAACTTGTTACACTATAGTTACATTACTTTTTGTGTCTGATGACTGATGACGTAGTCACTTAGTTATCGAATCTTGTATG
The DNA here is from genome assembly GCA_035772405.1 of Chrysogorgia sp. JL179-B06. Taxonomy (NCBI): domain Eukaryota; kingdom Metazoa; phylum Cnidaria; class Anthozoa; order Scleralcyonacea; family Chrysogorgiidae; genus Chrysogorgia; species Chrysogorgia sp. JL179-B06. The sequence continues at coordinate 3,572,284 of JAYKKM010000122.1, read as the reverse complement.
TGAGATGTGAGATTGTGGCACTTACGTAAACAAAACCTATTTCCGGTGCAGCCCCACTTGGCGCATACGCAGAAGGGCTGTAGACCACCTTTAAAGACAAATTTACCTGGCATGAGTACCACTATTAAACCAAATGAGCCGATCGAGTGAAAGTAGCAATGGCGACCATGCAACAAACAATCTCGGCAAACTTTCGCTGTCTTCCGTAACGTGTTCGGTTGGGACACACCGCGGGGAAACAGGGGAATATAGGAGGGTTAGAGATGAATTTTGCCCGGGGCGCAGGAGGAATCGAACAATTTGCTAGGATGATTTTGGGAGGGGGAAGGGGGGATTTTCCGTGTAGGTACACACATTTTGTGGGCTCAGGCATGCAAAATGCTCAGCTGCAGTCTCTGATATTAAAATTTCTTCGGAAAATGAGCTTTTTATTGATGTTTCATCCACAAATGCGATGTGTGATGTCATTTAAGTCATCATTTTGTATTCAATATTTTGCTGTTAAAGAAATTATGACCTAATTCAAACGTTGATAATATACATATAATTGAACTTTATAGTAGAGTTTTTATCAACTTTTTAGATCAACCTTTGTAGAACATTAACAAGAAGTCCAAATCCAGAGATATTTTGGCTTTTCACTATTTACTTTATGTAAAATGTAGATTTCTAATATTGTATTTGAGGACTATGCTATGCACTCACTGTTGTATAATAGTATTAATATATAATCCTGCCCTGGGGTGAGGGAGGGCAAATGAAAACTTTGATGCATTGTACCCCCAAGGCCAAGGGGTGGAAGAAAGCTTCACGCTTGAAGAAAGCTTCACCCAATTCAGCATACTGTTTCTAATCAGATCTCTTATATTGTCGGCTACTTTGAATATATCCAAACATCTGAGAATCCAGCCATCCAGGAATGAGGTACCATATCGTAAGCCTTCTTATAGTTTATCCATCCCATTGCAAGCCCAGTTTGTCGTCTCTTACAATTTCGTAGGATCATCTTATCAATTAGAAGTTGATCCTTCGTCCCTCTGCATTCTTTTCTACACCCTTTCTGTTCATCAGGAAGGTTTTTCTCTGCAAGATGTTTGTACATTTCCTCTGATATCATTCCAGTCAACAATTTCCACATCAGTGGAAGACATGTGATGGGTCGAAAATTTGTTATTGCAGCCCCCTTTTCTTTGTCCTTTAACACAAGCGTAGTCACTTCTTTTGTTAGCCATTTTGGTATATCACATTGGTTTATACACTCATTAAGGAGTTCAGCCAACATTATCACCTTATAGATTTTACATGCTTCAACCAGAACACTTGAAAGCCATCTGGTCCAGGAGCTTTCCAGTTGGGCAGTTTACTTGCTTGTTTTGCAATAAATTCTGGTGTTATTTTAATATCTCTTTGTTTCTCTGTTCTTGCATACTCTTTCTCCACTTCTTTAACCCATGTCGCCCGATCATTATGTCGCACTTGTTTACTCCATATATTATTCCAATACTCTCTACTTTCTTCTGCATCAGGTACGACACTGTCGTCTACCACGATCAAGCTTCTCGAATAACCTTTTCTGGTTATTCTGGAACAACCTGTTTTACTGATACTGGTCTATTCTGTTTTGATATCTCTTAATCTTGGCTGTTTTTACTGTAACTCGCTGCTTCAACTCTTCAATCACAACCTTCAAACCTTTCCTATAAATGTTGTACTTTCTCTCCAACCTACTAAGAATACTTCCTCTAACCAGTCTCCCTTTTATCAGGTATTCTAGTCGACTTAAATATTTTCTTGTATCTTTAATCTGACCTTCCAGCCGTCTTTTCCACCACGGTTCTTTTTTCTTGCATTCCTTTTTATTCTTAATGCTAGTTAGTTATTAATGCCTGTTCCTCATGGGCTGCAGATATCTAAGCCTCTGTTCCTGGCTTTAGAGCACTATTTTTTATCCATCGCCACATATCTGCTTGTCAATGTCTTAATTATTATTATTATTATTATTATTATTTTTATTTTATTTTTATTATTTGTAAAATCTTGTCTAGATAAAGTCCGTAGGTAGATTAATTAAGTAGCTTCTCTCCTAGCCTATATAGTCGTGCTAATACAATTGGAAAAAACATTAAATTTAGCAACGATTGTCCTGATTTCTTCAGCTCACCCATTTAAAATTGGGGGGGGGGGGGGGGCTGAAGCCCCAGAACTGTATAATAGAACTGACATAGAACTGAATAGAACTGACAAACGGAGGAAAGATACATGTTACATGATTGTTGTAGTTTTGGGTTGCTTTTAATGATGGAACTGAAGTAACGAAGTCGGCTTGTTAAAGAAATAAATTTACTGACACTATTTTCAGATTACATGAAGGTTTTATAGTCGGATAAGACCGCTGCTCTATTACACACACTAATATTAATTATTCAGATCACAACAATGACGTTTCCAATATGATCCTTTAATCAGAATGAAACACGTGCGGGTGAGTTAAAAACGAAAATTTTCGTTTTGCTCACCTCGTGTTTCACTCTGATGATTGACTTTTGTTCGTGTTCAATTTCGCCATTAAGCAGTTTCATTTTTCTCTCCCTCCCGTTCAAATAATAATTTGAAATATCTTGGATTGTTTATTCGTCTTGTGGCAAGATCTACCCAAGGATATTGGGTCTACAGAATTTTAAATAACCTAACTTCAAAATATCTGATAGAAATATTCACGCTTATCGGATATTCACAAATACAGATTAAGGAATCATGACGTGAATCTGTCAAAGTCAGAAAATTTGATGAAAAGTTCTCATTGTGACGGAGCTATAAGTTGTGGAATTCACTTCGTACTGATATTGCCACTTCCTTGAATTATTTCAGAAAAAATAGACAGCTTGATGCTTTCACCTTTGATCAGTTAATTTGACCATTAAATTTTAGGTTTCTTGTTAATATCTTTTGTATATATCTAAGGGACCATTACAAAAAGGTTAGCCGGTGGAAAAAAGAAAATTGTACAAAAAAAAGATCTTGCCCTCCTTGCTTTCAAGATAAAAAAGTCTTTGCCCTGCTATCAACCTTTAGGGTAAAAAGTCAATGCCCTGCCGTTGTGTCTTTGGATGCGTGAAGTGCTACTACAGCGGAGGATATAGATATGAGAGACCAGTGAACGAGTTAATGAGAAGAGGGGATGCACCGCACCCCTATCCATTGCTTTTTGCACACTCTATCCACCCTAAATCATGCTTTGGTATGAGGCAGATGTTATATAGATACTGTATATATTATATTGTTTATAGTATTTATATTATATTATTTTAAAATATATAATATATTCTTAGATATATTATTCGTAAGATTATACTCTTGGAGGTGTTATCAAGTCAATATTTTAATAACAGAAAAAGTAGGTGCCCTGCTATTAGTTAATGTGACCAAAAAAAGTTATAGCCCTGCCATGTTTTCCACCGGCCCAGCCTTTTGGTAATTTTTGCATGGTCCCTAATATTTCTCTGAATTGTAAAAATAATAAAATATGCAGCTTACATGTAAAGCAGTTTTTAACTGATGGATCTCTGTATCCAAGTAAAGCTTAATCAATCAATCTGTTATACAACATATCTGTTATACAACATATCTATAAAGAATCTACTATATTTGTAAAGCTTCCTTGGGTAGAATAATCGCGTTGAACTAATTGAATACCGGCGCCTAAACATCTAACTGGTCGTATCTATACCATTGTCTTGTGACAAGCGCATATAATTCTTATCGCATTTTAATTACCATCTTGTCATCAGTTATCTTAAATGCTTTTTGTTGTCTTTAGTTGGAAAGTCGAATTTTATGAAACTGTAAAATGACACAACGATTTTATAGCTCTATTTATAGCTTTATAATATCTCTTAGCGGTGTGGTTTTTATGTATGAAAACATGGCAGAGCAATTACTCGTGAAAGGGAAATGTCTGAAATGCCTAATAAAGGTTGCTGAATTAAAGAAAGAACTCGCGGAGAAAGGTTTAACTGTAAGAGGGAACAAAACTGGGCTGATTGCGAAATTAGAGGATTATTTAACAAGCACGGTGGTAAAGATTGCAACATCGAATCGAAAATATTGCCATATTAGGAGTTATCTTTTGTTGATATCTCTTTAGAGAGGGTGTTAACCATCGTGCATTGCACGTTTGTGTTTATGTTTTCATAAGAGCACGTCGTTGCCAATCACGTGACGTGTAAATACTCTGGAAATTTGCTTAGTCCTTTCAGAAAACCTAAATACAATCTAAATACGTCGATTATTCAGATCACAACAATGACGTTTCCAATATGATCCTTTAATCAGAATGAAACACGTGCGGGTGAGTTAAAAACGAAAATTTTCGTTTTGCTCACCTCGTGTTTCAATCTGATGATTGACTTTTGTTCGAAACTGACTTTTGTCAGTGTTCAATTTCGCCATTAGGCAGTTTCATTTTTTTCTCTCCCTCCCGTTCAAATAATAATTTGAAATATCTTGGATTGTTTATTCGTCTTGTGGCAAGATCTACCCAAGGATATTGGGTCTACAGAATTTTAAATGACCTAACTTTATAGAAATATTCACGCTTATAGATGATATTCACAAATACAAATTAAGGAATCATGACGTGAATCTGTCATCACCGAAACCAAAGTCAGAAAATTTGATGAATAGTTTCCATTGTGACGGAGCTATAAGTTGTGGAATTCACTTCGTACTGATATTGCCATGCACTTCCTTGAATTCTTTCAGAAAAAATAGACAGCTTGATGCTTTCACCTTTGATCAGTTAATTTGACCATTAAATTTTAGGTTTCTTGTTAATATCTTTTGTATATATCTGTATATATATTTGTATATAAGGGACCATGCAAAAATTACCAAAAGGTTGGCCGGTGGAAAAAAGAAAATTGTGCAAAAAAAGTTCTTGCCCTCCTTGCTTTCAAGGTAAAAAAGTCTTTGCCCTGCTATCAACCTTTAAGGTAAAAAGTCAATGCCTTGCCGTTGTACTGTCTTTGTATGTGTTAAGTGCTACTACAGCGGAGGATAGATATGAGAGACGTGAATGAGTTAATGAGAAGAGGGGATGCACCGCACCCCTATCCCCATTGCTTTTTGCACACTCTATCCACCCTAAATCATGCTTTGGTATGAGGCAGATGTTATACAGATACTTACTGTATATATTATATTGTTTATAGTATTTATATTATATTATTTTAAAATATATAATATATTCTTAGATATATTATTCGTAAGATTATACTCTTGGAGGTGTTATCAAGTCAATATTTTAATAACAGAAAAAGTAGGTGCCCTGCTATTAGTTAATGTGACCAAAAAAAGTTATAGCCCTGCCATGTTTTCCACCGGCCCAGCCTTTTGGTAATTTTTGCATGGTCCCTAATATTTCTCTGAATTGTAAAAATAATAAAATATGCAGCTTACATGTAAAGCATTTTTTAACTGATGGAACTCTGTATCCAAGTAAAGCTTAATCAATCAATCTGTTATACAACATATCTATAAAGAATCTAATATATTTGTAAAGCTTCCTTGGGTAGAATAATCGCGTTGAATTAACTGAATACCGGCGCCTAAACATCTAACTTGTCCCTGACCATTGTCTTGTGACATAATTCTTATCGCATTTTAATTACCATCTTGTCATCAGTTATCTTAAAAGCTTTTTGTTGTCTTTAGTTAGAAAGTCGAATTTTATTAAACTGTAAAACGACACAACGATTTTATAGCTTTATAATATCTCTTACGGTGTGGTTTTTATGTATGAAAACATGGCGGAGCAATTACTCGTGAAAGGGAAATGTCTGAAAGGCCTAATAAAGGTTGCTGAATTAAAGAAAGAACTCGCGGAGAAAGGTTTAACTGTAAGAGGGAACAAAACTGGGCTGATTGCGAAATTAGAGGATTATTTAACAAGCACGGTGGTAAAGATTGCAACATCGAATCGAAAATATTGCCATATTAGGAGTTATCTTTTGTTGATATCTCTTTAGAGAGGGTGTTAACCATCGTGCATTGCACGTTTGTGTTTATGTTTTCATAAGAGCACGTCGTTGCCAATCACGTGACGTGTAAATACTCTGGAAATTTGCTTAGTCCTTTCAGAAAACCTAAATACAATCTAAATACGTCGACTCGGAACCTGACCTTTTTGTTTGAATCCAAGACGTCGAGTTTTGTCAAAAATACATAAATAATTACTTTTTTACAATTAAAAAACAAAATGAATAGTTTATATCAAGGATTGACAAAATATTTAAAGCTTGGTTTTCATATGTCGTATTCATATGTCGCGATACAGCTTTCCGATGAATTGAGACAATTTGCGATGAAAAGCTTCGTGTGGAGTAGTGGTTAATAACGTCACCAATTTTAAAAATTATATTATCTTCCCCGATTGTCGGATCGCCGATGAAATGCGACAAATGAAAACCAGGCTTTAAGGCCGTTTTCCATACAGCGAAATTTTCCGCGCGAACGATATTTTCCGAGCGACATTTTCCTCGCGGCTCCCAATTTGAATTTCCATAATATTTTGAAGCGCGAAAATGGAAAAAAAGTAAATAAACATGGCCGTATTAAACAAGAGAGTTCCTTCGAAGAAAGCTATTACTTTTAACACTTTTGCGACTTAAGAGAAAAAAAAGAAGATATCTAAGAGGTTTTGGGTTCGAAAATTTTTTTTGGAAAGAACTAAGAAGGGAGAATATGAAATGTTAGTGAAAGGATCACGAGTACTTCCAATTCATATGTTTTCGAATGGATCCCACGAAATTTGAGCAGCTGCTCTCGTGGGTTGCACCACATATCCATAAATCTTCAAAAGTACGTACGAGCCCAGCAGAGAGGCTATGTATTACATTACGATATCTAGCAACAGGAGATGCTCAGACCTCTGAGATGCTCATTCTTCGATTGATTCTTCGTCGACTTCATGGTTTTCAGCTCCGACTGTATCCTCAAATTGCTCGTCTCCTTGGAGCAGAAGAATGTCAGAAGGCTGTGACGCATTACTGCGCTGCTGTTGTATTTGCATGAATCTTAACAAAGCAGCAGAAATTTCAGTTTGATCAAGATGTTGCTCCGCCATTGTGAACTGGTGTTTCTTTTCTTGTTTCGTTTTGATTGGTTGAATTATTTGTCGCTAATCAGATCGCGCGGTAAAGTAGAACATCCCTCAACTTTTCGATCTCCACGGGCGGAAAGTTCGAGCGATGGGATTTTCATATAAATCAACAATACGCATCATGCTCAGAAACATGATCGCTCGGAAAATATCGTCCGCGCGGAAAATTTCGCTGTATGGAAAACGGCCTTTACTGATGAGTTCTCCAAGGCAATTTCGTGCATCGAAAAATGCCCTACCGAACGTGCAATGCGTCACGGTCGACACTCACTTTCTAACGTTTGGCCGCCAAGTGCCCAAAATGACCTTTTCAAGCTTAAGGGCGTGAAAGCTGTTCAACTGGAAGTCATTTTTAAGAATCGCTCTGTCCAAATTGTGCAGCATTTGGCCATCGACCTGTTCTCTTTCAAATGTTTCTGCATATTGTCCCATATTAAGAGAATGAAGGAGTTTCACTACCTCAGTGATCGACATATTTGGAATATCATGTTCTCTTTTCTTGTCCGGAACACAGTACCCGTACCCGTATTCTTCCTAAACATATAATAATGACTTTTAAAAAAAAAAAAAGACTTATTTTGATAAATATTTATAATGAATGATATAAGAACAATAAGTATATGAATAATTATAATTATAAACAAATATATGATATATTACAGGTTCTAAGGATTAATGGTGAAGAAAAATTTCGAGTGTTGGAATATATACATTTTATGACTAAACCGGGACCAGTTGCGAAAAATGCAACTTAATTGGAGGCCGGCTGGCTGGAATCGAACCCGCGACCCAGAATCTTATCCCGGCATTACCACCACTATATTGCAGAACTCGTGACTAGGCTCCCGGCAACGGCTTCCGTAGATTAGTGGTCAGAGCACGGCTAGCATCGCAGGGTCGCGGGTTCAATTCCAGCCGGAAAGCCTCCAAGTTGCATTTTTCGAAACTGGTCCCGGTTTGGTCTTAAAATGTATATATTCCAACACTCGAAATTTTCCTTCACCATTAATCCTTAGAACCTGTAATTTAATCGAGTGAAATGACAAATATTACTTGTTATATGATATATTAGCCAGAGAAGATCAGCGGACGGGGGGAAGCCCGCGCCTGAGGGTGTCTGATAAATACTGCTGAATATATCTATCAAATATACTAAAAAAGTAGAGTGCTGCGTAGACAGTGTTTTGAATATATAGCAAAGTGAAAAGGTGGTAAACTGCCAAGAATTTAGTGACGAGATACTGACGTTTTGAGCGGAGCCCTTCATCAGAGTATATCTCGTCACTAAATTCTTGGCAGTTTACCACCTTTTCACTTTGCTATATATTAAATATACTATAATGATATTAACATTTTACTACTGTCATACAGTTTACAGCTTCCTATTCGTGTTCTTTACTAGTTCTTTTGTCTTTTCTTCGTGGATTATCAATATATATATATATATATTCATTAATTATTCACGAAGAAAAGACAAAATAAATCAGTGGAATGACGGAGGTATATATATATATATATATTAGAGAGGATTTAATATAGTGAAATACACAAAGGTTCTGAGTTGCACTGAAAATGCATTGAAATGGCATGCACTGAAAATCTATTCAGAATGGCAAATCACGGTTAATAGTGGGCAAATGAATGGATTAAAAGCATCAAACAGTAATTCTGGTGAGGGGTTGTTGCGTGACGTATTTCTTGATATCTTCACATGTGAATGTAAAAATATTATTAAATTGTTGTCCAGCTGTGTAGACTGTAGTGTATAAATACAAATCAAATACTATAAAAGGTTCGTGTACTGTCGTAATAGTGTGTAGGAGTGTTCATAAAACGCAAATCGCAAACTCGACTAATGGTTGGTCTACAGTAGCATCCTAAATCAAGTCTTTAAGAGGTCGAACGGTTCGAGCGGAGAACCTTCGTCAACGAATGAAACGTAAAGAAACGTAAAGTGAAACCATGATCAGTGACGATATCATTTTTCTCTTCAAATCGAACTGAAGGTCGACCCTGCATATACACAGTGCAACACTTTATCATATTTTTATCTTCATATGTGTGTGAAGATATCACCTTTCTTCATCGATATCTACTACATAATAAATGGTAATTTTATAATGATTTTCATTAAGACTCACCGTATCATGTGTAGTCCGGTCTTTCGATTCCAAACTTCCGGTAGAACCTGAAAGGGGAGCAGACATGATTTGACAAGTTTAATTTATTCGTGCGTATGACACAAATTGACAAGTACATATAGTTAATTTCGGTTGCACCATCATATGTAAAATATTTAATTTACTGAGCTTTCGTCCACTATGAGACTCAAGACTTCATTATCAGAGTAATATTTAGGTACCCCTGCGACGAAATATCACATTACGTTTCCTGGCATGTTTTGTTAAAGAACATCATTTTATGTTAATAAATGTTCGCATTTGCCAAACATTCTATCACAAGAAATGTAACCTCCAAAGTCGCCAAATTTTGTCCGCCGTTGCTCAAAACTCGTTCCAGACGATTCCACAGCAGAGTATGTGATTATGACGTCAAAGACTCAACATGTGACAAGCTTTATAGTTACAATAGAAAGTTTTCCCCAAGTAGCTTTATATTCATACACTGATGTTGTCGGTGTCGATTCATACACAGTTAGCCACATGTTGAGTCTTTGACGTCACTTTCTCCAATCGCAACATAAGCGCGGCTGTTTAATCTCGTATAAAAACAGTATGAAAAGGCGACTCCATGCTCGCAATTGCTTGAAATTTGGCAAGTTAAGTAAGAACACCATTCTGGATACCAAAAATTTAATCACAGGGGCACTTTAAGTTACATATGTTTACATATACTAGAAATACGAATCCGGTCGCAATAATCCCCTCGCCCGCCTTTTCTATCCCCCCGGCCCAGACCTCGCACGCCGTGGCCGTGTATTTGTGTTTTGCAAAAATAGCCCGTTTCGTCGAAGAAATGTTTGAACGTTATCTCGGCCAATATTTAACGGATTTAAACTCTGAAAACAGATTTGGAATTAGCGAGTCAACATACATAACATATGTACTTTGTAGAAATTAGTCGGCTATAAAGTATAAGCTGGTCACTTCGTCGTATATTATTTTGAACGTTATGTGGCTACCGTCCCGTTCGATTCCTGTCCGGGACTCAGAAAAATTTTTTCTGAGGATACGAGCTTGACGATCGTCCATGTATCGTCTACTATTCGTCTGACCAAAAACTGTTAAGATCGAAAGAGTTCACTTCAGCCTTCCAAACCGGGACCAGGGAATTTATGAGTTCGAGTTGAGTTCGAGTTGAGTTCGAGTTCGGTTCGAGTTCGAGCCGATTTGAGTTTTCGGCCGGGGGTTAGGTTTATGAAGATGAATACAGGGTGCGGACGGAATATTTTGCGGAATGGGGGAATGGCGGAATGATTAATACTTCTTGAGAATGTCCGAACCACCCACCATTGATATTCCACCCCCAGCAGCGAAACACGTACCAGCCGCAAGACCTGGAGTAGTCCACACCACCTCCGACCAATCGTCGATGGATACCGACGACCCTCCGGCAGATCCCGACCGCTTTGAGATGGCCTACGAAGACCTTCCGACCCCCATACGACTCCCGAGAGCCTTCCGACCATTCCCGACCACTTCCGAAGTAGGTCCGACTACTTCCGATGTTGTTCCGAAAACTTCCGAAGTTGTTCCGATAACTTCCGAAGTTGTTCCGACATCTTCCGAAGTTGTCCCGACAACTTCCGAAGTTGTTCCGACAACTTCCGATGATGGGCCGAGTACTTCCGAAGTTTTCCCGACGCTCCAACGAAGACTCACGACCTCCCTGTATCACCTTCGAACCTTCCTTCCAGTCCTACCGAAAAGACCTCGACTCCACCTCGCCAGACATCGTCACCCGTGTGGCATCCCAGTATATACGCTACCTCGTCCGCGACACGGGGGTTAGGGTTAGGATTGGTGTTGTGTTGGGGATAGCTTCTATAATTTGACCATTATCATCAAAATGGTGTTCTAGTAATGTCTGAAACCGTTGGGGACAGTTTGTTGGTTTACCTAGTAACTCTAAGTCAACTCGAGGTTAACTCGAAATTAACTCGAACTCGAACTCGAACTCGAACTCATGGATTACCATGTCCCTTCCAAACCATGTCTCTCTTTCTATTAACATCGCACTGATATGACGCCAGATACATATACCCGCCAGCTATAGAAACGTTTTGAATGCGAGTTAGATTCGGGGCAGATAGTTCAATATTGTGTCGAGTATCGTTAAAATTAAAGACCTGCCAAAAACCTGCACAGTCAATATATGTGATCACTATCTCGCACCATAACACGGCTAGCTTTGCAAGCATTTTCTGCGCGCGTTTAACCTTGGTCAAAAGCGATAATCAGAATTTGGCGTTACGTTACAAAGCATAACGTTGCTTGTTGTCTCAACTACAAATGTGTTTAATTATATAAGGCGCTTTTAAAACGCTTTATTTATACAAATAAAGGTTCGATTATAGCATAGCCATGGATAAATATTATTCGAAATGAGAATCGATGAATTTTAGGCTAAAATCAAATCTTGAGTGTCTAGCTCAACCGGAGCTCCAGACAGGCTTATATAAATTATAGAGACTTTGTCAAAGAAATATACTTGTCACAGCGTTTAAAAGGCATTTACGCGTGATACTTCACGGTTCATTCCATGTGCGTGAACGACTGAAACATATACGCACCTCTAATTAAGATTATCGCATTTACATTTACCCGCGACAATTACCCGCGACAATTTACCAGCGAGCCGCGCCAATTAGATTATCTCGTACATAACAAGTCGTGCATTGAGATAGAAAGGTCGGTGTACGGCCAAATACCCAATACGAAATACGTATGATCTAACGTTTCGAGCGAAGGACCGAGGATCGCCGAGGCTATGAAGGCCTTTCTCTGACGAAGGGTCTTCGCTGGAAACGTTAGACCATACGTTTGACAGTACACCGACCTTTCTTCGAATTGTATTTCCACACTCTCTCCACAGCAGTGCAGCACACTACTTTAATAATCCACATTGAAAATGAAGTTCGTGGATCCCACGAAGCATAAAATGTGGTTTTATGGGATAATGAGGGATAGAAAAATGAATTATACTAATTTATGCATTTTATGCGACGGAACTTCGACGTCTAAATCAACGTCGCATTCCCGTCGAATTATGCGACTGGGCTCGTCGCATAATTCGACAGCGTCGCATTAAATGCGAAGCGTCGAATAAAATCAGTTTAGACGTCGCATTTCCGTCGAATAAAATAGGTCGCATTAAATGCGACGAATTAAATGCGACGGAACTTCGACGTCTAAACCCGGCCTTAGCAACGGGGTAGCAACCGGGAAAGACCGATATATGTATATGTAAATGAACAAAACAACTCTCCTCTTCATACTTGTTTTCTTACAAGTTACCACGAGTTTTTGGTATCCAGATCCTAGTGTAGGTGTTTTGAATCTTTATGTACACAACAAGCCTTATTTAATAGCAACGGACTGTGACAAGTGGAATTGAAACTTAGGTCTAAAACAACTCTCATACAATGTCGTGTCCAGCAGCTCTTCTCGAATCCTGATCTATAGCTCTAAAATTAGAAAAACGTTCCGAAATAACCCCTCGCCCGCCTTTAATTTCTACACCCCCCCACCCCCCCCCCCCTCCACACACAGTTTCGTTTCCCCAGCCATGGTCCCCAGGGCCCAGACCGAGATAACAAATCGCACGTAGATTATGAAGGTTATCTCGACCAATATTTAATCGTCTTCAATTCTGAAAACAGATTTGGAATTAGCGCCGGAGTCTAAATACATAACATACGTGCCTATTATGCATATACTGCCCTTCGTAAAAACAGTTTATGTACTTAGAAATTAGTCGGCAATCAGGATACCGCTTCGTCGTATATTATTTTGAACGTTGTCTCGATCAATATTTAACCGTTTTTAATTCTGAAACAGATTTGGAATAACCGAGTCTAAATACATAACATACGTGCCTATTATATTACGTATTATATTACGTATTATATTACGTATTATATTATTGTATACCCTTCGTAAAAACCTGCTTATGTACTTAATCGGCCTGTTTGTACCGTTTTTCTTCCAACGAGTATTGGCCGATTAAAACGGATCATTCAAAAGGCATACTCGGAATTTACCGGTTGGTCTTAGCCAATCATGTTTACGAGATTTGGTCCTACCATGTACGGCTTATATATTTATCATTTATAGACCCGGAGCGAGGGGAATTCAACGAAATATTACCCCGAGGGATGATATATCATCCTGAGCGGTAATATTTCGACGAATTTCCCGAGGAGAGGATCTATAAATTATATATTATACCGAAACAATCTTGAATGCTGTCTTGAGACGTCTCAAGAAACGTCTTGTTTTTCCTCCATTGTTTACAGGCTCGTCTTGGTTTACGCGCGTGTTATTTGGTTTTCGCGCGTGGTATTTGGTTTCGCGCGCGATACTCGAGTCGAATACCCCTCCACAGAGGGGTATTCACTATTATACCCCTCCACAGACGGTAATTCACTATTATATGCAGTTCTCAGGATTTATGGTGAAGGAAAATTTCGAGTGTAGGAATATATACATTTTAAGACCAAACACCGCCACAGCGGGGAATCCTAGTTTAAATTCACTAGTTATGTGGTACAAATCTAGATCTTTGATTGGACAATTTATATGTTAAGGTTAATATATATATATATATATATATATATATATATATATAGTACAATATCTACAGACACGTGTTTCGCTGTTCCACAGCTCATCAGTGTAGCTTGGTACAATCTAGATATGGGCATGAGAACTAATTATACACAAACGATTGCCAGCTATATATATATATATATATATATATCCGGTAGGGCACATTGTATACTTTCGTATATATTACGCTCACCGCTCATGTGGTTTGAGCACTCTGATGGATTGGGCGGAGAGTCTCTCTCAATGAGACGTTTACTGTTAGCATTATGCATTGCTCACTGCTCGCAGTTTGAGCACTCTGGTGACTCCACAATGCAATCCAACAATGTGTAGCCGTACATAGTGGGTCCCAAGTCCACAGTTACCATAAAGCCATATGGTGATAGCCGGTAGGGCACATTGTATACTTTCGTATATATATATATATATATATATATATATATATATATATATATATATATATATATATATATATATATATATATATATGTGACTAGGCTCTCGGCAACGGCTTCCGTAGCTCAGTGGTCAGAGCACTGCACTAGCAATCGCAGGGTCGCGGGTTCAATTCCTACCGGAAGGCCGCTAAGTTGCATTTTTCGCAACTGGTCCCGGTTTGGTCTTAAAATGTATGTATTCCAACACTCGAAATTTTCCTTCACCATAAATCCTTTCAACATGTAGTTTGATCGAGTGAAATGCCAAATTTTACCTCTATATATATATATATATATATATATATATATATATATATAGCATGAAAATACAAGTTTGAGTTACTTCATAAGAACTTTATTCACGACAAATCTGTTTCGTATGGCAAGCTTGCCACACTCGTCAGGTGAATGTTGCGTCTGGTGTAAATAACACCAGACGCAACAGTGGCAAGCTTGCCATACGAAACAGATTTGTCGTGAATAAAGTTCTTATGAAGTAACTCAAACTTGTATTTTCATGCTATATCGCTCTGCTTCGCCATTGAGCACTCTACCCGTATGATTTTGTACTCGATACTAGTTATCAACACATTTATCTATATATATATATTATATATATATATATATATATATATATATATATATATATAATATATATATATATATATATATATATATATATATATATATATATATATTATATATATATATAGCAAAGTGAAAAGGTGGTAAACTGCCAAGAATTTAGTGACGAGATACTGACGTTTCGAGCGGAGCCCTTCATCAGAGTAAGACGAGATGAAATAAAATAAATAGGGCTTATATATATGCCAAAAGGGTGTCACAGGTGGAAAGTAGCCAATCAAATGCACGGGAAATAAACTAACTAATAATTAATGAGATGGGAAAAGTTAAATCATTTACTATTTTTACAGTCGATCAATAAGCAGACTGAGGGGGCGGGAAAAATGACAGGTCCAACATTCAAGGGGATTAGGCGATAATAATAGAAACAAAGACTTGAAAAGGAATGAAAGTGCATAAGCTAATAATAAAAAGTTCCAAGCAAAATAAAATAACAAAAAACTTTTAGGAAATTAAATAAAAGAAAAACGTTCGTTAAGACCAAGAGGATGTGTGGTGCCAAGTTTAAAAATGAGACGCTTCTCTTGCCACTTGCGGTTATCGTTGCCACCGGAGATGGGAAGGATGGCACAGACTTTCATGTCTGAAACCAAATGGTTTAAACAAAATACCTCGGCACCAGCGGGAACATTTTCTTGCGGCCGTTCCCGCTATAACACATGCCCTTTTCTCAATCCCACTACAGTTATTACTGCCCCCAAATTCGACCACACAATCCGTCATGCTTTTTCATGCACGTCCACCAACATAATTTATTGCATTTCTTGCGATAAATGCCCTAAAATCCACATCGGTGAAACTGGGCGACGTCTTTCAGACAGGTTTGCTGAACATCTTCGTTCCGTGAGGATCAATGATGGTGACAAACCTGTAGCCCGCCATTTCAACAGCTCCAACCATTTGGTTTCAGACATGAAAGTCTGTGCCATCCTTCCTATCTCCGGTGGCAACGATAACCGCAAGCGGCAAGAGAAGCGTCTCATTTTTAAACTTGGCACCACACATCCTCTTGGTCTTAACGAACGTTTTTCTTTTATTTAATTTCCTAAAAGTTTTTTGTCATTTTATTTTGCTTGGAACTTTTTATTATTAGCTTATGCACTTTCATTCCTTTTCAAGTCTTTGTTTCTATTATTATCGCCTAATCCCCTTGAATGTTGGACCTGTCATTTTTCCCGCCCCCTCAGTCTGCTTATTGATCGACTGTAAAAATAGTAAATGATTTAACTTTTCCCATCTCATTAATTATTAGTTAGTTTATTTCCCGTGCATTTGATTGGCTACTTTCTACCTGTGACACCCTTTTGGCATATATATAAGCCCTGTTTATTTTATTTCATCTCGTCTTACTCTGATGAAGGGCTCCGCTCGAAACGTCAGTATCTCGTCACTAAATTCTTGGCAGTTTACCACCTTTTCACTTTGCTATATACACTTAACACTGTCTACGCAGCACTCTACTTTATATATATATATATATATATATATATATATATATAAATATATATATATATATATATATATATATATATAAAATGTATGTATTCCAACACTCGAAATTTTCCTTCACCATAAATCCTTTCAACATGCAGTTTGATCGAGTGAAATGCCAAATATTACCTATAATATACCCAGAATCTTATCCCGGGATTACCACCATATATACAGAACTCGTGACTAGGCTCTCGGCAACGGCTTCCGTAGCTCAGTGGTCAGAGCTGCACTAGCAATCGCAGGGTCGCGGGTTCAATTCCTACCGGAAGGCCGCTAAGTTGGATTTTTCGCAACTGGTCCCGGTTTGGTCTTAAAATGTATGTATTCCAACACTCGAAATTTTCCTTCACCATAAATCCTTTCAACATGCAGTTTGATCGAGTGAAATGCCAAATATTACCTATAATATACCCAGAATCTTATCCCGGGATTACCACCATATATACAGAACTCGTGACTAGGCTCTCGGGCAACGGCTTCCGTAGCTCAGTGGTCAGAGCTGCACTAGCAATCGCAGGGTCGCGGGTTCAATTCCTACCGGAAGGCCGCTAAGTTGGATTTTTCGCAACTGGTCCCGGTTTGGTCTTAAAATGTATGTATTCCAACACTCGAAATTTTCCTTCACCATAAATCCTTTCAACATGCAGTTTGATCGAGTGAAATGCCAAATATTACCTATAATATACCCAGAATCTTATCCCGGGATTACCACCATATATACAGAACTCGTGACTAGGCTCTCGGCAACGGCTTCCGTA
>JAYKKM010000122.1:3495000-3552500 GCA_035772405.1 Chrysogorgia sp. JL179-B06 | reverse complement strand
GTCTGCAGAATACGAGAACTCGCGAACCATCTGAGCTCGGGCGCCATAAATTACTTTGTCGTCTGGCACTATCAACGACTCGGCCTTCATCAAATCCACGCCGTCGTTCAAGGTCTCACAGACGCGAGCGTACGTCGAATCATTGGTCAATAGCTGCTCGGGCACCACCAAGTCCACATTCAGAGACCGCGGAAACATCAGGATCGTTTTATGGCCACTCGGCGCCCTTGTGGTCGCTATTACTGTGCTTTCTATCACAAGTTCATCCACGTTAATCACGCTAGAAAGGAGCCGTTCGCTGTTTCTGCGAACCCTCGAGTTGTCGCCGACGGTGAACCTTGGCGGCGATGTGAATTGAACGTACACTGGCAGAGAAAAGTGTTCAGCCAATTCGGCAAGGAAGTACTCGCGGTTGTCTGCGAGCGGTTGGAATCCCCCCTGTACGTCCATCGATAGGCATACCTCGCAGCCGTCCTCGGCGTCCAAGCACATCAAAGTCGGCTCTTTTTCGGTTGAGACGTACTCTAGTTTGAGCTTTTGACCAACTTTTAAGCACCGCTCCGCAGCTCCAGACGGGTCGACGTGATCCTTTGTCACACGAACGTATTTCACGTGACCTTTGAGGAAAACACTGCGCAGTTGCTCGACCGTGTCGTAGTCGAGCGAGACGTTTTGAGGCCTGACTTCGACTTTCTGTGGGCAGTTTAACGGCACCAGGATGTCTTCGCCTTCGTAAGTGTACCCACGGTACATCTTCGTTTCTTTTATGACATGTAGTGTGAGAGTTTGTCCAGAAGGTAACGTCGATTCATCGCTCATTCCGTAAACACCCTCGGACACTTGAACGAGCTGAGGTAGGGTGAAAATATCGAGAAACTCGGACAACCCGTACTCGCAATCACTCCATGACAAGTTATGGCTCTCCGCTATGTCTTTGTCATCGTTGCTAGCCATTACTACTAAAACGGTGCTCCCCTTTAAACAGACAAGTATCCTTCGCTTTGTGCAAGTATGCAGCAACTTGATTGCCGTTTTTACTTCAGTAAACTTATTGACTTAATACTTCCGGGTTCTATTTTCAGTTCCAGGAAGATGAGTTGACAGCTCACGGACATTTCAGAGTCGTCGGATCCACGCCATTCTCGAAATGTCGAACAGGAAATGCAGTTCTCGACTCTGATTCCAATGCAGTTAATCTCAAACAACACTGCAAATTTGTGTAATCACGATGCAAATTTGTGAATTACTGGAACAGCCTTTATAGCGGATGTTTTGCGGTATCTAGCGGATATTGTAATGGGTATCTAGCGGATAAAACAAACATGGCGGCCAAGACTCGGAGTACATTTCGTTGAAATTTAAAGTGAATTCATGTAATTTAGCCATTAGACGCGACATATTGTATATCAGCCGTAAACACTCTAACAAGCTCGGTGCGCCACATGATTAGAAGTAAAGTGTCTGTTCACTTTAGAGACCCGGGCAAATGTATTCTATTATTTTTATAAAATAATTCAGAAACAATTGCTTATACCTTAAATAATTACGATATATATATATACCTTAAATAATTACGATATATATATATATATATATATATATATATATATATATATATATATATATATATATATATATATATATATACATATATATAGCACAATATCTACATATATATATAGTACAATATCTACATATATATATATATATATATATATATATATATATATATATGTGGAATTCATATTATTTTAAACAATGTTATTTTGGACCGCTTGAATATGAATGCGGGCTCAGTGAGCACGAGGAGCAGTTCGTAAACAACAGTGAGAGAAGAGAGGTTATTTCGATATCTATGGTACAATAAAGTTACGTTAAACTCTACTTGTGTTCAATGTGTTATATATTGTCGGTTAACAAAGAAATTCCCGACAAAGTGGCGACCCCGGCAGGATCTACAATCTGAACGTGAGCAACAAATCAACAGATAACGAGGAATCGAATTCGGAAGCAAATATTTGGTTTTGGACATGTCAAACTCAAAGCAGGACGAACTGTTGAAAAAGGTCGACGGTAAGATCCGAATGCTTAGGTTCACTCGGGATGACACGGAGAGAATATTGGAAGTAAACAAGCTGAAAGCCTTGGAACGACATGAGAAGGTATTCGTAGATCTCATCGAAGAAATACATGCTCTGAAAGTCGAAGTTCAGCGAACAAGAATCGAAAATGGAGACGAGCCAGATGATGTTAGAAAATGGAGCCTTGACATGGAGGAACAAATTGCTGTCTTCGATGAAACAATGGATACCGTAAAAGGGGCAGCTCAGAACTTGCGAGATAGAGAGCTTCAGAAAGCCAAAAAGGAAGACCAGGATATCGAACAAGAAAAAAGAAAGCACGTTTACGAGGAGGAACTCAAGCTCGAAGAGGCGAAGCTAGAAATGAGACAAGACTTTGAGAAAAAAATGGAAGAGATTCGATCAAAGTCTTCGACAAAAGGTAACAGCACCAAGCTCCCTAGGTTAGTAATTACGAAATTCCAAGGTACCTTTCTCGATTGGCAAAGGTTCTGGGGACAGTTTGAGACCGAAATTGATAAAACGGATATTAGTCAAATTGCTAAGCTGTCATATCTGAAGGAACTCCTGGTCCCAAGCGCTCGTACATGTATCGATGGACTCCCATTCACTGTGGAAGGGTATGAAAAAGCCAAAAGCGTTTTGAAGACAAGGTGGGGCAAACCAAGTGAGGTAGCAAACGCTCACATGCAAAGTATTATCTCCTTACCTACAATCCATGGAGCACCTCCCGAGAAGATACACGGGTTCTTTGAAAAGCTGGTCACCGACACCCAAGCCTTGGAGACCATGGGGAAAATCAAGGAGGTAAATGGGTATGTAAGAACCACCATAGACAAGTTGCTGGGAATTCGGGCAGACCTTGTAAGGATGGACGATGACTGGCAAGATTGGGGTTTTCCCCAAATTGTGGAAGCCCTCCGAAAATGGTGTGAAAGAAATCCAATACCACTGGAAGAGAGAAAACCCATCGTTGGAAATGACCGAGGAAACAAATCAGCAAAATCTGGAAATTTACTTCAAGCCAAGCAGGAACCCTGGAGATCAAGACCCTGTGTATACTGTGAGTCCAGTGAGCATAAGTCAGTTGATTGTGAGAAAGTGGTGGGCCCAGTTCAACGAAGAAAGGAATTGGCAGCCAAGAAGCTTTGTTACAACTGTACCGGAATAAAGCATCGGGCATCAGAGTGTCGTAGCAAGACAACCTGTCAAAAATGCAGTGGGAAACACCATACTTCCATTTGTGATAAGCAACAACAAAAATTCTATGGAGCTACTACTGGTGAAGGTGCATGTACAGTGATCCACCCAATGGTGGTTGTTACGGTGGACGGTGTCAAATGTAGAGCATTATTGGATACAGGAGCAGGAAGCTCGTATGCCTCAGCAGCCTTGATCAAGCAACTCGGAAAGCGACCGGTAAGGATCGACCACAAGCGAATCGACATGATGATGTGTTCAACCAACCAGAAAATAGAAGCATACAACGTGAAGGTTTCAGATCTCAGAGGGAAATTTGACATGATCTGCCAAGTAAGCAAAGTCGACAAGGGAGTACTTTTGTCTATTCCAAACCCTAATTATGCAGAGAAGATTAGCCAGCACAACCATCTTCAGGGAGTGGCTATGGATGATGATGTTTCTAAGCCAGAATTGCCAGTACACCTCATACTTGGAGCCAGCGATTACTCCAGGATCAAGACCAACACCAAGCCAAAACTTGGACAGCCTGGACAGCCAGTTGCAGAGCTCACAGCGTTTGGATGGACCATGATGTCAGCAGGAAAGGAAGAAGATTTGAGTGCGATCAACCTCACCAAAACCTCATCAGCCAACTATGAGCAGCTTTGCAGTCTAGATGTCTTGGGTCTCCAAGACAGTTTGGGTCAAAGCCAATAATTAGTTTACCAAGATTTCCAGGAACAATTGCGGCAGAGCGACGAAGGGTGGTACGAAACTGGGTTGCTATGGAAACCAAGTCATGATCCACTTCCAAACAACAAAGCCAACAGCACAGGGAGGTTGAACAACCTGATAAAGAGACTGCAGCGCAACCCAGAGGTGTTCGAGGAATACCATAATATTATACAAGACCAGTTGAAGGAAGGGATTGTAGAAGAGGCAAAGGAAGAGCCCACAGGGAAATAATTTTATATCCCGCATAAGCCTGTGGTTAAGAAAGCAGCAGAGTCGACAAAGATGCGGATTGTATACGACGCATCCGCCAGGGAAAAGGAAACCAGCCCATCCTTAAACGAATGTCTGGAAACAGGCCCTCCTCTGCAAAATTAAACCTGTGGCGCTAGCTGGAGATCTTAAGCAAGCCTTTCTTCAAATCCGTATCAGACCCGAAGATCGAGATTCCCTTCGGTTCCATTGGATCAAGAGCAACGAAACGTTGGAAGTGGTAGTTCTCAGATTTACTCGTGCATTATTTGGCCTTGTCCAATCACCTTTCTTGTTAGGAGGGACTATCAAGCAACATTTGGCTAGTCTACGAGAGAAGTACCCGAAAGAGGTGGATGAAATCCAAGCAAGTTTGTATGTGGACGACATTATCACAGGCGGTGAGACCCGAGCCGAAGTACACCAACTAAAGAAGGCTACCATCGAAATCTTTGGAGAAGCGCAGTTTGAGCTACATAAGTGGCACTCCAACATGTCAGCAGCCATAGCTATGCAAAGGAGCAGCTTGGACTTAAACCGGGCGAAACGAAATTGTTGGGACTCCCGTGGACTAAGAGTAAAGACACCATCTCCATATCCTTTCCAGACAACACCACCGCTGCATCGAAAAGAGAAATATTACGTTTCCTGGCTTCAATCTATGACCCCCTCGGAATTGCCTCTCCGACAACACTTCTGGGGAAGCTCATTTACCGAGATGTTTGCGACATACGGTTGTCTTGGGATGAAGAGTTACCATACCACATTTGGAATCGATGGCAGAAATTCGAGCAGACTCTTCCAGAGAAAATAGATGTGCCTCGCAGCCTAACTACCTATGAAGAGCCCATCAAAGCCATAGATCTTCACACCTTTGGAGACGCTAGTGTGGAAGGTACAGCAGCGGCCGTATATGCAGTAGTGCATCAAGAGTCGGGTGTGAGGCAAGGTTTAGTTGCTGCCAAATCCAGATTAGCAAAAAGGAATCTAACTATATCCCACGGTTAGAGCTTGTGGCCGCGCACATGGCGGCAAACCTCGTTGACAACGTAAAGTATGCCATACAAGAATACCCGGTGAGATCTGTCTATGGATGGTCAGACAGCACAGTAACCCTTCACTGGATTAAGGGACGTGGAGCTTACAAGCCATTTGTTGCCAACAGAGTCAAGAAGATTAATGCCAGAGAGTACATCGAGTGGAAACATGTTGGAACAGGGCAAAATCCAGCTGACATGGGGAGCAGAGGATGTGTGGCAGACAAGTTAACCGAAACATGGATCCCAGGACCGGACTGGCTATCAGACCCTGACCGGTGGCCAACGGACGTGTGCACCAAACCCACCAAAGAATCCGAAGCTGAATCTAAACAAATCAAGGAGGTTTTCACTGCAGCGGTCGAAATCAAAGATTATCTTGACGAAATCCTACAGAAACATGAGTTCTGGAAGGCAGTGCGCATTGCTGCGTGGATTTTCAGGTTCCTTCACAACTGCAAGCTTACCAAATCAAAAAGATCGTATGGCCCTTTAACTACAGTAGAAACCAAAGCTCGAGTAGTTTCATGGGTGAAGAAAGCAACAGAAATGTACAGTGAAACGGAACAGTTCAAAGAAGATCAATTGAAGCTGAACCTCCAGAGAAACGCAGAAGGACTGTACGAATGTCGAGGAAGGATCCAAGGAATTTACCCTATCTTTTTGCCTCCACTTGCGCTCTTCAGCGAGAAGGTGGTGGTTGATGCCCACGTCCAGACCCTTCATGGGGGAGTTGGGTTGACAATGGCCTACATCAGACGTGACTACTGGATACCCCGACTACGACAACTGACCAAGAAAGTTATCAGAAAATGTTTTGGCTGTCGGAAATTCCAGGTGAAAGCATTCCATGCCCCTCCGGTTGGCAACCTACCGACGGACAGAACGGTTGGGTCGGTTCCTTTTCAAGTGCTGGGTGTGGACTACGCTGGGCCAATCATCTACAAGATCACACAGAAGAAAGACGGAAAGGCCTATATCATATTATTTGCATGCAGCCTCACTCGAGCAATCCAGCTGGAGTTGCTTCCCGATCAAACAACGGAGAATTTCATTAAAAGTCTAAAGCGATTCATTGCACGAAGGGGGAGACCATTGAAGGTATACTCGGACAATGGGAAGACCTTCATTGCTGCTGCTAAATGGTTAAGCAAGATAATGAAAGACGAAGTGATGCAGAATTACCTGGCCCATCAAAGCATAACCTGGCAGTTTAACCTGAGCAAGGCCCCTTGGTGGGAGGCCAATTTGAGAGGATGGTGGGTCTGGTGAAACGAGCCTTTTACAAGACTATTGGTCGGGCGAACCTAACCTGGGGTGAGCTGGAGGAGGTGATTCTGGATGTGGAAGTGGCAATCAACAATCGTCCTCTTGGGTATCTCGAAGAAGACGTCCAATTACCAACCTTGACACCAAATTCCATGATGTTCATGCAGCCCAATCTTTTGCCAGAGGAAGAAGTCAACGATGTCGAAGATCCAGATTTGAGGAAGAGAGCGAAGTACCTATCTCGATGCAAGGATGCTCTGTGGGCCCGATGGACAGATGAATATCTAAAAGGTCTGAGAGAAAGACACAATCTAAACAACAAAGGAAAGGAAGTGAGCATTAAAGCCGGTGATGTGGTACTGATCAAAAACGACGAAAGGAATCGAGGAAAGTGGAATATTGGAATTATCGCCGAGCAAATCAAGGGTAGAGACGGTGTTGTTAGAGCAGTAAGACTCAGAGCAGGAAAATCGTATTTGGAACGCGCTGTGCAACAGCTGTACCCCATGGAGCTGAGTTGTGATGCTCCTCTTCCAAGGGCTGAACGACAGTCAAGATTGAGCGTAGTCGCAAGAGAGTTTCAACCAAGAAGACAGGCAGCGAAAGATGCCGCTGAGAGAATCAAAATAATTTCGAACCAAGAATGACTCGAAGACTGAGTGCACCAATATCTGATCCCCTCTCGGACCAGATAGGGGGAGTGTGTGGAATTCATATTATTTTAAACAATGTTATTTTGGACCGCTTGAATATGAATGCGGGCTCAGTGAGCACGAGGAGCAGTTCGTAAACAACAGTGAGAGAAGAGAGGTTATTTCGATATCTATGGTACAATAAAGTTACGTTAAACTCTACTTGTGTTCAATGTGTTATATATTGTCGGTTAACAAAGAAATTCCCGACATATATATATATATATATATATATATATATATATATAAAATTCCCGTCTCCGTAGCCTGATCCAGACCGGAAACTTACCAATCACAGCGTGCGTAGAATAAACATTTTATAAATACTTATCTAACAGAAAATAAGTGCTGCGCAATGCGCATCGAGTTACTTATTTATTTCGATAAAAATCTAAAAAATAATATAAAATATAACGAAAAACTGAAGTTTGGTATGAAGGTTGAATTGAAACTAACTGCCAAACAAAGTGAAGCTGATAATGGCGGACATCGGACGTCGTAGAGCTCATTAGCCTGCGAAGCAGGCATTTAGGGATTGGGGGAGCGGGCCGGGGACTGGGTGAGTGCAGATGGAACGCCTGCACGAAAGACCTGTGTTTTTTTATTTCTACGTCCACCAAAGGACGCTAAATTCTGATTGGCTAACTCAACTCATTAGTTTTAAAAATCGGGACTTTAGAAAATTAACGCCGTTGGTAGATTCAAGTTTCTTTCGAATGCTTTAACCGATCTTCACTTCGTTGGGGTCGAGCTTTAAATTAAAACAGGAACAAAAAGTTGCTACGAGGGAGCTGCTGGCAGATAAAGATGTTTTGATGGTATTACCAACGCGATTTGCCAAGAGTTTGATTATGGATTTGGTAGATTTACCAGACGTTCGTGCGAGCGCGTGATTATCAGTCGGCAGGGGAAGCATGAGCTATATCATTGTGATTTCTACCTTTTCCTTGTCTTCAGGTGATTCAACGATGCTCTCTGGGCCTTCGGAGAATTCCTTCGACGTTTCAGAATAAAGAGATTTACGGCTAAACGTATATAAGTGTTGGTTTCTACGTTGTATTGCAAATTTTTTGGCCAAATCCCATTCTGGAGTTACGGTGTTCGATAGTCAGATGTCGCTTCATTCTATCAGGGCTATTAATGTTATCGGTTGGTGGAACATTGCTGTCTCAAATACCAAAAATACCAAAAATTTACCAAAGATACCAAAATTTTTTACTATTTTCATGTATGAACAATCCAACTATTGACAAGACTACTATAGTCTACTACTAATATACCAGACTAATTTATGATATATATATATAGAGAGAGAGAGAGAGACAGTGTATATATATATATATATATATATATATATATATATACGGTAAGTGTATATAAAGAATGATATGCTACTTCGAAATAAAAGCTAATACTTCTGCGTGAGCGACCGATTTAACTCGTCTTTTGTCTTCCAGTCATTGCCATTCGAACTATTCTGGCGTTGATTTCTTTCATTATTAAAATCATCCTCGTTTGTAGCGTCAGCAAATGGTTGTATATAAGAAACGTGAGCCACATTCACGCCGTGAAGGTTTTCGATGAAGACATTGCTTTGTAAATCCGACGAGTCCGATACGAATATTGCGCCAAAATTTGAAATTTTCATTGAAACTTTATTTCTAGGCACCCTAGTCTTCACCAGGGCCCAGGCTTTTAGAATCTGTGCGACATTTGTGCGTAATGTACGCATGGCTAAATCGTGAAAACCCACTGAAAAGACCCATACAATCTATGAGGTTTAACAGCCTCGCGGCTGTTACGTGTATTTTAATCTGTACTAAACGAACGCATGCTTATATACGGGAGCGCGGTGAACTATTACTGGCTCCGAGTCGCTAGCGCTGTGACAAATTTTAAATTTGGAAAACTATAGAATTTGGACTTTGCATTGTGGAAACACTGCTCTGTGTAATATATGCGAATAAATTATGTGAATAAAAGTATTTAAATACGGGACTTCGATTGACGAGGTCTTGTTGTACAGTATCTGAATGGAGTACGTACGATACATGGCGTAGTCGGCAGGCAATCCAATCCATCGAGCCAAAGTTTGCAAACCAAAAGCCAAAATAAATGGTATTTCTTTGAGAAGAAAGACTGATGGAGGGAATTCAATAATTCTTCAGTTCCTCAAATAGATTGGCAAAGCAACGATTTACCGGGAGCTTGGAATGCGTTCAAAGAACACTCTGATTTTATGTTTGGAGGCCGGCCGCTGAAAGATTACTCAGAAGCTGAAAAAAGCAATTACTTGATGATCAGGGTAGGACAGAAAGGACGAGAGATTTATAAAACATTTTCATTAACGGCAGATGAGAAGAAGAAGCTCGATGTTCATTATGAGAAGTTCGAAGCTCATGTAAAGCCGAAGTCAAACCAGGTGTTCGCTCGTTACTCGTTTCATTTTAAAGTACAAGAAACAGAAGAAAAATTGTTAAAAAAAAAAATTGTTATCCCGAGATTGTGGATATCAACAACCAGAAGAAATAGTTCGGGACAGGATTGTGTTCGGAGTCAAATCCTCGAAGGTTCGAGCCAGGTTAATTCAAGAAGGATCTTCCCTGACTATGGAAAAAGCCATTGAAAGTCATCAAGGAAAGTCCTGATCGCTAAGAAAAAATTAACCACCTTAATTGATCTTAAAAAAGATTACCCTGAGTTGTGTGAAGGATTAGGTTGTTTCCCTGGGGAATACTCCATTCAGCTACAAACAGATGCAATCCCAGTTATTCATCCACCTCGTAAATTCCCCATTGCATTAAAAAATGCAATTAAAGTAGAGCTCGACAGAATGGAGACAGAAGGGGTCGTAGTGAAAGTTTCCGAACCTACCGAATGGGTAAACAGCATATGGTTACCGTGGTGAAACCAAATGGGAAGTTGAGAATATGCATTGACCCCCGAGATCTAAATAAAGTTATAGAAAGGGAACATCATCCAATGAAAACCATTGAGGAAGTTAAGGGCAAATGGCAGGTGCCAAGATTTTTTCCGTTTTAGATGCCCAATCAGGATTTTGGCAAATCCGCCTCGATGAAGCTAGTTCTAAATTGTGTACATTCAACACACCGTTTGGCCGCTATCGGTTTACCAGGTTGCCGTTCGGAATAAAGTCGGCACCGGAAGTGTTTCAACGAGCAGTGTCGCAAATGCTGGAAAACTTACCCGGAGTAGATGCCATTACTGTATGGATGACATCATCGTGTGGGGTAAAGATGTGAAGCAACACGACGAAAGGTTACGAGGAGTCTTAGAGCGAGCTAAGAGATATCAGCTGAGGCTTAATTTGAAGTAATGCAAAATTCGACAGTCCCAAGTTTCATATGTTGGTCATCTGTTAACAGCTGGAGGTGTGAAAGGTTCGAGTTCAGCAGTGTCCGAGATGGAACGACCAGAAGATGTCAAAGGAGTTCGCCGATTTTGGGGATTTATCCAATATCTCAGCAAGTTTTCTAAAACTCATGCATGTGATGTGGTTATACGTTCATGGAATGGCTACGATAATTCATGAATTATTAACGAGTTTAAGAAGTAATTCTGATGACCTTGTAATATAATTATTTTTATCCCATAATTTTATTGACTATTATATTTCTAAACCAATTGTATTTTTAAGGTTACAGAACACCCTAGCAAGCCCATTCACGAAATTTGTTACCGCCCGCGCAATCTGTCTCCGATTTGTCTCAAATTTGCACCAAATATAGTTAAGTATGCGAAGAACACTCTCAAATTGTGAAAAAAATAAAAAATGCAATATTTTTACAGATATATTCATCAATTTAAAATCATATGACCTTCGCGCCGCGGTTTAACCTGGTCTTTGGTTTTACCAAAAAGCTCTCAATTTACCATATTTACACTTCTCGATGTTTGTTCTAAAAAAGTGTGTCGGGGATTTTTTATTACTGGAGGGGTTTAGCAGCTAGGATATTTTATTCCTCGACCTATGTTGTGGAAGAAGCAATTGATGAATGAAGGCCCGTAACTCAGTTAGTTTTTACATTAATAAAAAACGCCGACACACTTTTGTAGCGCAGCTGTTCGCTGATATCCTGTGCAAGTTTGGTGGGAATCGGTTAAAACGCGCGATCAGGTTACACCTTTTAGTGCCCCTATGTGACTCAAAATTGATGTGGTAATAAATAAGCCGTGAAAGTTTGGCGCAGTTTTAACAGCTATTGCAAATTCTCCGCCCCCTCTAATAATTGAATTACTTTCCACCAATAAGAACAACAGCGATATTAATTGTTTGTTTTGTGGTGAGTTGCAATTGCAAAACAAACTATATACTAGTACACTGAAATAGCCGTTGTCTACAAAGTTTCAAGATGCTTGCAAAAAAAAGGGCGCGAAAAGTACTCGGACGGCTAAAGAAAAAAAGCGCAATGTCTACACCTGACGGCCCCACAGCAATATATTTCATTTCTATGTTTTTGGTATGTTTACTCCAAGTGTAAACGGGAGAAGAAATATCCATCATGCTAAGACATTTCTCTGCTGCGGCTTTGCCTTTTCCTATTGCTCTGAAAGCAACAACAGAGGATGTATTCACGTCATATTTCTGGCCAGTTATTTTCGACTAATCGGTTCAGGAAACATGTTTGGTGCGAAATACATGTCTTACTTGAGCAAGAGAAAATCTATTTCGCTCCTGAACCTTGTCTCGAATTCATTTTTTCAAGTATTTTTAGTGGAAGCTGGCACTCCTTACACACTGCAGAGTTTTCTAGCATTAATTCCAAACATTTAATTGCCAACGGGTGGTTGGTATTACTTGGTAACAAGCAGAACTGTCATCCTCATTTTCACTTGAGTTAAAATCCGAATCAAAATCATCTGATTCAGATTGTGATTCTGACCCCAGTAATGCCGCTTTTCGCTTCTGGAAACTTTCCATACTTGTCTTCAGTTTCTGCTCGCTTCTAGAAGGCGTTTCGGAACGTTTATCGCTGTTCGCAATCACGTCTGGCCATTGTGTCTCTTGTTCAAAGTATGAACCCTTGTCGCTGGCAGATAAATGTTCCTTTTTTTCATCCAAAAAGACGTCTTTGTCAGCTTTCTTGTGTTTGGCCCGTTTTTTACGATTACCACAGAATGGATTTTTATTCCGTTTACTGTCAGACATAGAGCTAGAGAGATACCCTGGGACCCAGGGTACTAGAGAGACGACTTGAAGTTGTTTTCTTTCGATGTAATTTGATACAAGTTAGCTGTCATTCATCCTGTTAATTAATAGTTGACTTTCCCGCCACGGATAATAACCGTAAACCGTTTTAACACGATAACTCGCTCAATTTTCAACATTTTCAATTCAAATTTTTGCAGCTGATAGATCTAATGGTAACCTTTACAAACATATCAAAACACCATTTTCAAAAAAATTACCATTCTAGGGTATTCTGTATTAAACAATTATTAATAAACACAAAATATCGGATGCACTAATCTACATCACAAATTTGGCGTCACACTTGCAAACACTTTCTCCATGTAAACAGGATGAGATAAATAAAGGGGATGCGATCCCGCTTAACGGCAGCTGCACTTATACAAACAGCCCTGGCAAATTTCTATTGAAACTCTGCCTTATTTGGACTTTAGTTCGTCTGTTGGTGTACCCAAGCGAAGAGGCACACAACATGCAAATATTTGACATTTAGTTTTCCTATAGTTTGGCTACCAAGCGTCCTATCGCTTCAAGATTTTGCTCGGTATATTTTTCGTATAAAATATTATACTAAATGAACTGGAAAACATTTGTGACGTCAGCGAAAACGATTTGTAGAGACAACCACCCGTGCCTTATGGGGCAACCGAGTCTCCGGCCCTCTAGTTCTTTCTTGAATTGATGATTATCTGTAAGTTACATATCTTCTTAAATTAAAGATTAAAGTTAATTCAAAAGTAACGCTTGTGGGATTATTTGAATTGATACATAGCCTTCATGTGATAACGCTACATGTGTTGGGCGACTCTGTTGTTACGGTGTCAGGTTTCCGGATGCAGGAAATAACTCGTGGTACCGACGCATTTGACAGTTCAAGTGTGGCAACTGGCAAGGCGTTTTCGTTGTTATTCAGCCATGGATAACCACAATCTCGTCGACGTGAAGCAAGTCCAGTTGAACAAACTCGAATGGAGTTCGACTTCGTTCAAAGTCGGCGACTTCTTGATGAAATTCCCGCTCCCGCAAGTCGTCAAAGTGATCGAGGGATTCTACGGCGACGACGAGGAGTCGAGTCTGGGCGCGGATCAAGTGTTAACTTTGCACGTTATGAAGTCCACAGAGAAGATCGTGGGCCGCGATTACCGCGGTAGAGAGGTGAACATTCCTCTTAACTGTTCGAGCAAGGTCGAAATACGGCCGTCAAACTTAAAGGATATTTACGAAAGCGTTGATGAGTTGTGCTCCGTGTTTCCCCGTCATGTTCGCATCTCTCAGGGCTACTACAGCACGGCGAAAGGTGAGGAGATATTGAACGTCGGAGACAAACTTCGCCTGAAGACCATCGACAAGAGCCAGAAGGGAAACGAACGGCTCGTGTGCGTCAACCAAAACGGCCAAACGATCGAACTCACGCGGGATTGCGTCGCCGGTTTCCAACCCCTGGCTGATGGCAAGGAGTACTACCTGGCGGAAGTTTCCGCGCAGTTCACGCTGCCGGTATACGTTCAGTTCGTCGACCCGCCGGCCGTCGGGAAGGCGAGCGCGTCGACGAAGGAGGTTGTCTTCAATTCGGCCCTCGGCAGTATATACCTGGAGAAACACTACTTGGAGAACATGGTCATTGCGTCGACCATGAGCAGCGATGGCCAGCGCACCGTGGTGACGTTTCCCCGGGATATCGATATCCGTATCGCCGTGTGCGAAGGCATGCTGAAGAACCATCGTAACTACGCGGAGATCTGTCAGAATCTGAACTCCGGTGTGGATTTGACGAAATTCAGACACATTGACGCCTACAATGCTTTTCGACCCCGGAATTCGGTCCGAGAGTATCCCTACCGGGAACTTGTCGCCTACGCGACTTCCCCTCTGACGAGAACGACAGAGGAAACTTCGGAAGAGGACGGTCTGGCGTCGGAAATCGAAAGTGGAGCGTCAGTTGATTCTGGAGTGAACGAGGAGAATAAAGTGCCGGAGCAAGCAACTGCAATAAAAGAGGATGTTGGACCGGTACAAGGACCTGGGGATGACGCGGGAAATCAGAATGAGGAGAATGGTCTCGGCCCGCCGCTAAAACCACAGCGAACGCAAAATAGTCGCGTTGTTGTACGGAAAACTGAAGGTAGGGAAAGATTCTCATGTAGAAAAATAAAGTTCTCTAATTATTTCTCTTTTTCATATTATATCTAGTTCTTTTGAGAACTTTGCAGCTTTATTATATTTATTCTAAAGGTTTCCATGTTATACCAAGCTTCATATATATATATATATATATATATATATATATATATATATATATATATATATATATATATATATATATATAAATATATATATATATATATATATATATATATATATATATATATATATATATATATATATATATATATATATATATATATATATATATAGGTAATATTTGGCATTTCACTCGATCAAACTACATGTTGAAAGGATTTTTGGTGAAGGAAAATTTCGAGTGTTGGAATACATACATTTTCAGACCAAACCGGGACCAGTTGCGAAAAATGCAACTTCAAGGCCTTCCGGCTGGAATTGAACCCGCGACCCTGCGATGCTAGTGCAGTGCTCTGACCACTGAGCTACGGAAGTCGTTGCCGAGAGCCTAGTCACGAGTTCTGTATATATGGTGGTAATGCCGGGATAAGATTCTGGATATATTATAGGTAATATTTGGCATTTCACTCGATCAAACTACATGTTGAAAGGATTTTTGGTGAAGGAAAATTTCGAGTGTTGGAATACATACATTTTCAGACCAAACCGGGACCAGTTGCGAAAAATGCAACTTCAAGGCCTTCCGGCTGGAATTGAACCCGCGACCCTGCGATGCTAGTGCAGTGCTCTGACCACTGAGCTACGGAAGCCGTTGCCGAGAGCCTAGTCACGAGTTCTATATATATGGTGGAAATGCCGGGATAAGATTCTGGGTATATTATAGGTAATATTTGGCATTTCGCTCGATCAAACTACATGTTGAAAGGATTTATGGTGAAGGACAATTTCGAGTGTTGGAATACATACATTTTAAGACCAATATCTTTATAATTATATGTTCGCTTACGTTCCTCAGTTCAACTTTTCGCCTGTTGCGCGGTAAAACTGCCGGCAAAGTGTCCTCGTCAAACCCCGAAAACGTCAACAGTACCGTTGTAATGCACACTAAGGCCTATATTTATTTAAGATGTGGAGGGCTTATCCGATAAATTCCGATACGATTTACGACCTGATCAGCCGATTTATAGGTGGTTACCGATATTTGTCAGCAGGAATTCCCAACACTTGTGCCACAAATCAATAACAAAACATACTACTCCACGTTTTACATGACGATCGTTTCACCGCGGTGAAACTCGGATTATCATCTGAATTTACTTTATTATTTGTTTTGCAAAGATAACGAGTTGTCAGCAAGACGGAATTTAAGTTGAAATATGAAATACGATTGACGAAAGTCGGAAACAAAAAATGTTTCACCAAACAAGAAATATGACGTGTTATAAACATGATGTTATAATTAAATTATAATTAAATTCGACATTTTCTTTGTGGAATCACAATAACTGTACTGATTACTGATGTGATCGGCCTATAACCGATCAGCCTGAAAGTTGCCGAAAGTAATTTTCGATTATTGGCTCATCTTTAATATATTAATATACATAGCTCAACGTACATCATCAATGGGTTGTGCTGGATTGACCCAACCTAGCATGCCCTTTGATGATTACGATTCACCATTTTTCATTTACCAGACGAGCCTATGAAAACAGCTACCACAGACGAGGATAACGCATCATCCCAGCTGCAATCCGATGAGGCTAAACCTCTGAATCCCGAAGTTACCGAGAAGGCCTCGACGTCGTCCGACTCCAAAGTTTTCGTGACAACTGTAAACATAGTACAACCTACGGTGAAGAAAAGCCCGGATGTCTCTGCCTGTTCGGTGAAACAAGTTAGCGATATCCTGAGAGAGCTTGGCATGTCCAAGTATGTCGTCAAGTTTGAGGCCGAACTGATCGATGGGGAGATGCTAATGTGCCTTAATGACGAGATTTTAATGTCAGATTTTGGCATGAATAAGTTACACTGCATGAAGTTGAGAAAGTATTTAGCAGGATGGAGACCAAAGCTTTGATTATAGTCGTCTGTTACGGTGCGGTTATACTTACTGCAAACCTAAATTAGTTAGAAAAATTGTTTCACATGCCAAGTTTACACGTTTACACATTGCAATCAAAGGGAAAATATTATATAAAAGTGTTGTGCTACGAAATATATTTTGTTTTTTTGTAAACATTTATTAATATTAACGATCTCTCTGCTTAAACTGCTTTCACTCGTCTCTGCTTTTTCCCGCCCTTTTCTTAACCTCAAATGTTCCTTATGTCCCGCTTTGTCCATACCTAGCAACATGATATTTACAGTGTTTTATATAATATATACAATAACAATGCAGTACATCATCCCCTATTCTTCACTAGATACAGTGAAATACTGTTCGTAACGTTTAGTGTCCATGTGTATATTGGAATGCGTGTCTTATTTCGTTGGCTACGTCTCAGCGGTGGTGTTGCATCTTTGCTTCCTACCCGTCTTCAAACCCAGCCGAAACGTTTATGCGACCTTTGTGTAACGTGTCGAGTTTTGGAGAACATTATTTTTATTTACAATCTCTTAAACTTACATGCGACCGACTTATTAGATTCGGTTGGTAATGCCGAAGACTTTACAACGTACCCTTTACCTGAAAAGTGGTTATTGGCAAATTCCAGTCCACCCTGACGATCGTGATAAAACAGCTTTTGTAACGCATAGGGGACTGTATGAGTTTAATCGAATGTCTTTTGGATTAGCGTCTGCACCCGCAACATTCCAACGTACCATGGCGCTAGTTTTAGTGGGTCTTACCTACAGTATTTGCCTTTGCTATTTAGACGACGTAAGGCAAGGCTATGAAAATCGGACGTCACAATGGAACTCCAGAAAAATAAAGTCTAAGAAATGTTTTGAAGAACTACAGACAAACACCTCATCCAGCAACCGGTATCCCACCAGCAACCATGCTCTTTCGACCATGCTCTTTCAAGAAGATATTCAACAGAAGAGGACGTAAAGAAGGCACGAGAAGCAGACCAGGAACGGAAAACGAGAATCGAGTCAACTGCTCTAAATACAGAAATAAATCTCACTTCCAAATCGGCGATGCAATTTTCCCTTTCGTAAACGGTCGTTACCATCCCGAAGGGTAGTTACCATCCCAGCTCTCATAGAATGTTGGGTAAGGGGAGTGAAATTCCTCGTGGTCCCAAGGTTCCCGCAAACTTTGTTTGGTGCGGTGACATGTTCGTCGTGAAATTCAAGATATGTAAATATTTAGTATTATTTAAGAGCGTTCAACTGTCAATCCTGGACCAGTAAATTATATTTTGTGATCGATAGTCACAACGTATATGTAGATACTTTCCAAAAGGCAAACGACGTTACTCAATATATTCAAATATCAATCGCAACAACGTATGCTTGCGAGGTCAGTCAAAATATATTTGTCTGACAAAATATTTTTGTCGACCGACAAAATATATTTGTCGACTGAAACTATCATATGCGCATTGCATATATGGACCACCGTATAACCATAAATGTAGTTAAGCATTTCTGCATTTGCCATAGAAAATAGTTAATTCGTAAAGTCACTTACTAGTCATAGATGCTTTTCAATTAATAGGTGATAAAACGTGTTGTGCTGTGTAGGCAGTGTAGAAATACAAATCAAAATGTATAAAAAGGTTGGTGTACTGCCGTAATAGCGTGTAAGTAGTCTAACGTTTCGAGCGAAGGCTCTTCGTCAGAGAGTGAAACATAAAGTGAAATAATCACTCAGTCTCAGTTATAATTTCACTTTACCGGTTTCACTCTTTGACGAAGGGCCGCTCGAAACGTTAGACAACTTTACACACTATTTCATAGACTTGCTCCAAATCTGCCTCTTGGTTGTTTCGGGTTTGTTTAAATTTGTTTTTTTCAAAGAACTCGCCATATAGATGCTTGTTCGCTTTTTAGATTGAAATATTATGAAAGAACACGAGGAGCCGCGAAATAAAGTGTGCGGGAACCTTGGGACCACGAGGAATTTCACTCCGCTTACCCAACATTCTATGAGAGCTGGGATGGTAACGACCCTTCGGGATGGTAACGACCGCGTTTACGAAAGGGAAAATTGCATCGGCGACAGCGCCGTGCTGATCAGAAATTACAACAAATCCAGGAAGTTCGATACTCTTTTCCTTCAAGAAGCATTCAAGATCATCGATATAAACAAAGAAGGAAATAAAGTCACTGTGCAACAAGCTAAGGAAGTGGCCTCACACTGTGCCGTCATTCGGACGACATCAAACCGTTTAACGAACTTGAAGTCAAACACGAATGTATCGAAGATCCAGAAACCCAATGGCCACAAGACGCGGAGGATGAAGACGACGACAGAGGCTACCGTGTTGGCGGCGTTGTCTGTAATGTGATGTCTTTGCTGGTTGTGAATTTCTGCATCTGTGTGTACTGTTGAATGGACCATTGGACCATTGTCCGATATTTGTACATCTAGATTGCCGTATATGTTTCGTAAATCTCTTCTAGGGCTGGTATAACTTGTGTCCGCCTTTGTCGACGTAACCAATATCGCTGCGGGGAATCTTGATGCTAGATCTTGTATTACAAATGATGGATGGATGGACGGATGGATGGACGGACGGATGGATGGGTGGACGGACGGATGGATGGATGGATAGATTGATGTGTGTTACTTTTTGTAACATTTTTGCGGAGACTGGGAACCAGATCTCCGCTATGTCACGACCCATGGGCCGCGGGCATGAGGGCGCTTAGGAAAAATCAGGTGTTAGCATTTGCAGGCTTTCAGAATTAACGTCGTCGGCATACATCATAAGTCCATCATAAGTCTATACCGCGTCAGAGCAAGCGCAAAGTGAGGTAAAAATGTCGCTTTGGGGTACGTATGGAATATTAGGATTTCATCACGTGACGCTAATTTCGAGAGTCCTCGAAGCGATTTTAGTGAAGATTCATCGACGGAGACAAGATTGCCTTGTTCAGGTAAGATAACTTGTATACATTTTACGCTTTTTTTAAGTTATTTACGTTGATCGATTGATGGTAAAACGAGAAAATATCATGCGAATACATACAGCATACTGTATTACTATCTTCGTGCATATTTTAAGCTATGGCGGTGTTTTATACTTGTCTATTTAGATAAGAAGTTTGGTAGACAACCACAGTCATGGTGTTTCTCTTATTTTACCCATATATACGACATTTCTTTTCAAATTATATTTCCAAACTCAAAGAAAGATGTTTTGATGAATTAAATTGTCCAAAAGGCAAAACTGGCAAAAGATGCAATTATTGATTAAAAATGATGATGTTGATGAGTATAATAAAACAGCTTATGAAAGTTGTACAGGCAATACATATTCCATTAAGATTTAAGGCACAAGGCAGTGTTATTGGAGCTAACTCTGCTGAACTAAGAGGCAAAATATTGAGCCAAATACCAAGTATGAAACTGAGAAACACAATGCAGCTGGCAAGAAACCATTTGATGAACAGAAAGTGCATTGAATGTAAGAATTGACAGCAGTGTTATTAAATTATTTCAGTTACATCAACCACATAAACCATCTGGTATAATTTGGATAGAATTTGATTAGGACAATGTTGGTAAAAAAACAACAACAAGGAAACAGACATCTTTAAGTACAAGGAATCCAAAGTGCATGGACACCAATTAAACCAATAACTGCCTACTTTTGTGTTGGTAAAAACAAAGAAGCTCGTGCTTTCTGGCACTGCGTCTAGCAGCAGCTAAGACTTTACACATATCTACTCAAACTAAAATTGTTGCCAATCTCAATACTGTAAGAATAATTCCTCATATACACTATGTTGCACTTAGTAGAGTTACCACAATTGAACAGCTCTGTGACTAACCTGTGCAGGGTTCAAAATAGCAGCCGGCTGTCGGCTGTAGCCGGCATTTTCACGACGCTAGCCGGTGACTTTTAAATCGAAAAACCTTTCAACAGAAATTAACTTTCCGAATTAACATAAAATGTTGCACTAAATTAATTTTGAATTTGTTCAAAAAGACCGTTGAATTTTCCATTATTGCTGCCAATCTTCTATCTTGTATCGCGATTTTAGCGGAGCCTGCAGTCAGGTATTTGGCGCATGTTGTGTTCTTGTTGATGTTCACGTTGGACTGATGGCCATGCAAATGAGGAAACATGCACAGTTTGTACAATAATAAAACACCTTTTTTCTTTTAAATGCTATTTTTCTGCTAGAAATGGCATTATATAACTAAAAAGTTTCTCGTAGCAGGCATTCGCAAGCAGCACGTACAAAAACAGCCGGAACAAAAAATGTACATATATAAAACAGCCTACAAAAATATCTAAATCCAAAATATTTATTTTGAACCCTGCTGTGTGTGAAAATAAAATTGCTGTTGATCCAAAAGTTGTAACTGAAATGAAAAAGCTAAGAACGGAGAGGCACTTGCAGCTTTGTTTTACTCCACTTTACGAGATAAATCAACCCAAATTGAAAGTTTGTTATTTAAATGCTCGTTGACTGCACAACACATCGAGGATGTTAGAAAAGACTTTAATTATTGCAACAGTGATAAGCAATATTTACAGAGACAAGACTCGGTCCATTCGATGATGATGATGATATGTGCAACATTAGTGGTTTTCATCTATTGTTTGCCCTTTGCTGTTTTTTTTAAATAGCTTATCGAACACTTATTGTTTTGTACAACGTCTTTATATCTACTATGTTTCTTTACATCTTTAGTATAAATACACAGGTGATTATAGAAAATCACACACGCTGATTGGTCAAGCTACTTCGGATTATTTCATGATAATCACCTACAGCGTTTAGGCAAAATGGCCGCCGGCCAATTTGTCAGTGTGACAGATGAGGAAATAACCAATTTTAAAGAAAATGCTATTCCAAAAAGATCACCTTTGTTTTTATACTAAAACAATTATTCACCTCAGTGTTGGTGAATAATGTGAATATCCACCACTATTCACCTCCACTTCGGTGAATAATTGTTAATTATTGTATTAATATATTTTATTACGTTATTCTCTATCCTTTAGAAATGGCCTAAGACAAAAAAAAGAGGTACAAAAAAGTAATACGAAAAAACAAGAAGAACAGCTCAATTGAACAATTGTGATCAGTATCATATGGATCACTATACCTGTAAATGAATTCTGTAAACTCAGTATGGAGAGTAAAGACAAACAATACAAAAGAAGGAACTGTTCATCACATAGAGAATATATCTAAGAAATAAGCATAAAATAAAATTTAGCTGCATGTGCATAAAATTGTATACTTATGTAATATTTTCAATTTTGGGATTCCGATATGACATCTATAACAGACACACAAGCAAAAAGTATTTAATGTGGATTTAACAAATTAAATGGGTTGTTTCTTGTCTTATCAGATCCAGTATGTCACTGTGTTTGCTTTCTACTGCCCTTTTCTAATCGTCGTACTTTTCCCGTTTGAGACGAAGGTCAAACTACCACTTGATGCGACACAGAACCTGCCAGTCAAATTTAATTCACCTGCAGCTAAATTTATTTTATTTTGGTTTCAAACGTTGCCCTTCTGTTGCATATATTTTTTGAACTAAATTCGCTATAGAATTAAGAAGTACAACTTTTAAAATTGTTCTTATAATTTAGTTAGAGCTACCAACGTCATCTATATTCCCAAACCAGTCTCCGCATGTGCGCACTGCGTACCTATTTTTAAATATGCATGCAGTTTTTACAAAAATCGATAAATGTTCAAGATATCTAGTAAAGCAAGGAGAAAACAGCGTTCTTTAACATATTTATTGTAGATAAAGATTGCACTAATTCTTCTTAATTTTTTTTTCGAAAAACATCGCGTAGGTTACAAAAAGGAAAACAGTCGTGCAAACGCTCAATTTTTTATCTTTTTTCACCAAACCAAGCAAGGCTGGGAGGTTGCAAGCAACCTCAACACTTCTGTAATGCCCTCCTCTATCCCACGTGTTAATCGGTTAAAAAGTTACGAGGCGAAATAATCTTTGGTAGTTCTGTCATACTTCGACAAGGCTTGCTGCTCAAAATTTAACTTGAAAATTCTAATGATAAAAAAAATTGGTATAACTTTTTTGATAAAAGGTCCACTATTCACTCAAATGCATTGATATTTGGCATGTGCACGTATTGAATACCAGGGAATATTCCCACAAAGTTTCGACGCGTTAACGTAAGTATAGCTTTTATTTTATTTACGTTTTTATCCATAGGCGTACGGGCAAAATTTTGTAGGGCTGAGCATAACTTGCCCGAATAAATGATGACGTCAATATTACTGAAGAACACGAATTGCCATCGTTTAGCCTAAGCATAGTTACACATGCACGTTTTTCATTAATGTATATGAACATGCATTGGAAACATGCACATGTATATTAGGGGGGTCCGGGGGCATGCTCCCCGAGAAAATTTTTGAAAATTCCCTGAAAGTGTATTTCCTGCAATTTGAGGGCACTTTCTCGTTTTTGCAGCCGCGGCAGTGTGCGGGATTCGAAGTATTTAATTACCGTTAAAGTAACACAGATTTTCCAAATTTAGACCGTGTGGATATCTCTCCCGCAACGCGCATAGAGAATGCGTTGCACGACAGCAGAAGAGAAGGAAGGAAGGAAAAGCAATTAGCCACAAAACCAAATGTATTAGGTATATTCAAGTTGAATATACGAGATTACGTTTAGACAACGCCCGGACCAAGGCTTGGCTATATGCCACTTTTAACCATTGCTCAACGATGAACAACAATGAAATCCCAGATTTCCCTCAATGAGAATCCGTTATAATGTCATTACGTTGCACTCAAATATTAGGACCCTTTTTGCCCGAATAACAAGACTATTTTTGCCCGAATAGAGCTAATTTTTCGGAATAATAAGGCAGCAGCCCCCCCAGCCCCCCGTCTCGTACGCCTATGTTTTTATCCCAAAAACTAAAGCCATGTTACAAAAAGGAATCGTTCCTTTATGTAACCTAAAAAGTCCTTTTTGTAACTCGAAAAATATGTAGTTTTTAAATCCACTATTCAAGTGTGAGAGAGATTTTGGTTTATCGCCTTTTTACCATTTTAGGTAAGTTCACTTAATATTTTGTTATTTTAAATTAAATCAATATCATGATACACATACCCTATTATAAATATTTCCCAACATGATAAAAATATTTTCCTTTTTCTTTTAAATTATGAAACACTTCCGAGTAAAAGGCCTGGGAACTAGTTATTTCTATAGAAAAAGAATTAAAAGGAACCTCAAGGAATCTTAGAATCTACTTATATTTTGTGAGGATAATTTGTTATAAACACATGTTTTTTCACACAAATTGGCACATTGCGGTGTAGTTTAATATTATGTTTAATAGTGCAGTGCACTGTGCAACTACGATATATAATTTGCAGTGTGTAGTTCAACTCTTCCCTGTCCGAATTGGTTTTTAGTATTTTATTCTGGCTAACGTCAGACGATTTTATTTACTTCTGGGCAACCCTCGGACAGGGAATAATAGTACTTAGTGTAGTGTATTTTAAATAGTGTGTTATGTACCAGTCAATTCCAACTGCGATCATCCCCCCCCCGGGCGAACCCCCGGGAATTTGACTTTTCGAAACAAATTTGGTCAAATTCCCCACTGTGCGGGCGAAAACCATCGTCAAATTCCCCAGCGTCGTCCGGGCTGGCCAGATACCCATGACTGTTTATATTTAATGTGTACTGAAAGAATAAAAATGCGTCCACGTCAAAGTGGTACCGCAAAACACAACTAAATTAATCATATCATGGACAAAGGTGAAAGTTTCTAATAGAGGAACCATTAAATTTATGTCATGTTGTTTTTTTGTTGCTTGTAGCTTTTGCTTTCTCTACTTCCTTTGCTCTGTTCATGGCATATTTAAATGATATTATATAAAACGTAAAATTTACATATAATTTTCTGCATGAATACTTAGTAGATGTTGTAAAGATGATTACGATTTTTTTGCGTGCAACCGCTGACCAATTTTGTACGACCGCGGACCAGTCAAATGCCCGTCGGGGCGGGCTCAGGTTCGCGTCAAATTCCCGCTTGTGCGGGATTAAACTCTGGTCAAATCCCGGGGATTCGCCCGGGGGACATTAGCTTGGTGCAGTGTATTTTAGTGCAGTGTATTTTAATACTGTATTAGCTTAGTGCAGTGTATTATAATAATGTATAGCTTTTTTAATAGTGTGTTTGCTTAGTGCAGTGTATTTTAATAGTGTATAAACTGACGTTTGCTTGGTGCAGTGCAGTGTATTTGCTGAGCAGCAGTCTAATTTATGCAGGCTTTCCCTTAAATTTTTCCAGCGCGTTGCATTGTGGTCGTATTAGGTCGCTCTGCTTTTTCGAAGTGATCTGTGCTTTTTCGCCTTTTTGACTTCACTCACCGGCTGTTCTTGGTTCGTTTTCAAACCGTTTTCCGTTGAAAGGTAAGAGGTTTTATTATTCTGTCACGTTTTCGATTTTTGTAAGGTTGGCGTTTGAATATTTTTGCGTGAATCGTGCTTGCAGATTTCCATATTTGATATTTACATACTAGATGACATTATCATAATTTTGCGGCAACGGGATATATACTTTTACAATATTATCTTACTTGCTTTAATACACTTATTTGATCGTTTTATTGTTTTGACTTGTGCAAGGTTTTGTAGGGCCTTTCTAGGCCATTGTTTAACGTTTTTGTAGATAGAAACGTTCTACGATTTCCTGTCTTTATATTGCTTTGGTGTACAGGCCCAGGGTGTATAAAAAAAAGCGCAACCTCGGAATTTCCCAAAATTTCCC
Source organism: Chrysogorgia sp. JL179-B06 (assembly GCA_035772405.1). Taxonomy (NCBI): domain Eukaryota; kingdom Metazoa; phylum Cnidaria; class Anthozoa; order Scleralcyonacea; family Chrysogorgiidae; genus Chrysogorgia; species Chrysogorgia sp. JL179-B06. The sequence continues at coordinate 3,527,042 of JAYKKM010000122.1, read as the reverse complement.
TTAAACACAAAAGATTTTCGCCCCTGGGAATTTAAAATAGCTTGTAATCGTATTCCAGGGGCATAACTGTCTAATTACTACAAACTCGAGCACGTAAAGCAGAATTGAATCGAAATTTATGCATTTATTTAATGGAAAGTTGTTTAGTTTACAAGTATCAACAACAGTTAAATTCCCAGAGGCCTAAAATCTTTTGTGCTAATAAAAACAGAGGTATACTAAGTACCGAGTTAGGAATCGAGTTAGGAACCAAGTTAGGAATCGAGTTAGGAATCGAGTTAGGAATCGAGTTTGGAATTGATTTAAAAAAAAAAAATAATAATAATAAATAAATAAATAATAACAAACAAACAACAAATAATAATAAATTAATAATAATAATAACAGTGTTGTTCGAAATTTAAACGATGAATGTAAATGTCAAGTGGAAGTTTGATAGGGACAAAGTCCCTTCAGCTAGGGACCAGGGAATTTATGAGTTCGAGTTCCGGCCGAGTTTTCGGCCGGAGGGTTAGGTGAGGAAGACACTGAATACGGGGGTTAGGGATAGCTTCTATTTCAGGCTTTCTGGCAATCCTACTTTTCCTACTTTTTCCTACTTTTTTTGCACTTTCCTACTTTTCCTACTTTTTGTTAAAAATTGCTTGATTTTCCTACTTTTTCCTACTTTTTTCTTAAAATCCTACTTTTTAAAGACTGTTTTGTGAAATCAGTACGCTTTTGTTTGCATACTGCCAATTGTTTTCAACAAGGTATGTAACTGAATAATCTGTAGTAACGTGAAATAAAATCCCGATGGAGCAAACCGGTGCTCCTTTAAAACTAATCAGCTTTGAAGTTGAATCTGTGAGACAAAAAGTGCGTTCACCTGGTAGTACGACGAAACCACAAATTCACAGAACCGCAAACAGTGTGATGTGCTTCTGCAATATTGATCTGAAGCTATATGGGTGAAATTCGTGTGCAGTTTTCGAAAGCATGACTGATGTTTGGGCACGCCAAAGGGAAAGATATTGAAGTAGCTATATTGAAAGCACTGCAAGAGGATGGAAGCAAGTTGCCATTAGCACAGCTGATTAGCCTAGGATCTGATGGCCCAAATGCCAATAAAACAATTTGGTCTTTGATCAATGAGCACATGAAAGCATGGGATTCTTACTTTTATTCCTTGCAACTTAATACACATCGTTCACAATGCATTCAGACAAAGTCTTACTATATTCGGAGAACAAACCGAACAACTTGTTCTAGATCTTTTCTACTACTTTAAGGCATCGCCATGTCGTAAAGAAGATTTTTTCGAAACGCAGCTTGGGCTTGGTTTAGATGAGGGGATGATCATCAGACATATTCAAAGTCGTTGGCTTACACTTCCGGTATTCCCGCAGTTAAAGTAGTTCTGCATAAGAATTGGGAAGCTGTCGAGGTGGCCAATTTTGTACATTTCGTCATTAAAAATGAGGTTAAATTGTATTTTTGAAGTATTGTCATTACAAATTGATCATGAAAAATTCCTACTTTTGTCCTACTTTTTTTGCACGTTTTCCTACTTTACTCCTACTTTTCCTAAAATTTTAGTCCTACTTTTGTCCTACTTTTTTACATACACCTGCCAGAAAGCCTGCTATTTTGACCATTATCAAAATAACACGAATGGGCAATTGATGATTATCATCAAAATAACGGTGTTTTAGTAATGTCTGAAACCGCTGAATTCGTTGTTCAACAATGACCCAAGACATATTTCAACATATAACTAATAAAGACAAATTTCAACTTCATACCGTCAAAATTGACTTAAAAGTAGAAACAATCTTAAGATTAAACACTTTATCGCCTTTTTATAGTTTCAACTTACATTTTTCTAGCGCATAAAGTATTTGACAGTTAACCTTTTTGAAGATTTGCTCAGCTTGAAACAATAGAACCCTTACAGTGACTTCAAAACCAGTCTATCTGGAGGACAAATCGAAATCTCCACCGTTCAGTTTAATGGGCTGATTACATGAGGCGAGTTGGCCGGTTAACCGAGTTGGCCCGGTAAACCGGGCTGAGATTCATATTGCGATTACATATGAAGCCCGTTTTCCACTTCACCATTTCGCTCGCTGCTAGAGAAACATTTTGTTTTCATTGGTCGACAACTGAAAAAAATTATGTCACTGCGCAAATATTTCGCTATCGGTGAGCGAAATGGTGAAGTGGAAAACGGGCTTGAGACAGGTAGCTCGGAGAGCCGGGATGAGTTTTGAGTTGACGACGATGATTTCAACCCAAAATTTGCAATTACCAAGCAAATGTTGTTTCACTTGGGCAAAGTTACGTTAGTTTTACTGCAGTTTTACACTGTTATTTATTGATCAAATTTTTGTAAGTATCGTTAATAAAACGATTGTTATTGTCTTAACGGTTAACTCGCGAAAACATCTTCACAAAGAGGTTTTGACGCTCTATCTGAGTCCATTTCAGCAATATTTATTCACACAATCAAGTAAACAAACGCGCGACAGAATGAGCCAAACAGTTTTTCAGCCCACTTTGCCGGGCTAACTCGGGAAAAAGCTGATTACATGGGGAAAAGGAGAAATTTTCAACTCGCTTAACCGGTCAAGGCGGGCCAGCTCGGTTGCCATGTAATCGAAATTTTGAAACAAGAGATCAGGTATGATAAATATATACGAAGCAGGCCAACTCGGTTAACCTGGTCAACTCGCCTCATGTAATCGGCTCCTAAAGGTTGTAGTTTTCTGATAAACTGTAGAATTTCTTTAATAAATAGCTCCTTTGTCGAGTGGTGGGGATATAAAAACATGAGTTTATTCATCAAAATCCCGGCGGAATTTCCTTTTGAAGATGGATTCCGTACATGTACCTTGGGTCAATAAAAATAATGAAATAATTTCGTGCTTTTTAAATATCAATGACAATGTCAGGCTGGTCAGCTGTACAAAACCTATAGAAAAGGCTTTTACTGACTTTTAATATCGATTCCTAACCCGATTCCTAACTCGATTCCTAACTCGATTCCTAACTCGGTAGTTAGGTATCCTCATAAAAACAAAGTGGATTTCTTGGGAAATTCCGAGGTTGCACTTTTTTTGATACACCCTGTATATTCACGCCTAGTTGTGTTTCGGCGTTCAAGAACGCCTCGTTTGATTTATGTGTGTCACTGTGTTGGCATTTACATATAATTGATGTTTTTTTGTCATTGGTGCTTAAATATTGTTGTGGTATACTGCCAGTGGTGTTGTTTGGCATGTCTTGTCCTTTCAGCTTCACTCCAATTGACGAAAATGCCCAGAGATTCATGTGCTCTTTAATTGATTTGCCACTGGTTTTGTCTCATAAGCCAAAGTTACCTAAGCTTTTAACTAAACCAGTTAAATTGCATAATATCGTAGGCGATGGAAACTGTTTATTTCGAGCTCTTTCATATATTATTACCAGGCAACAAGTATACCACAGTTTTATGACTTTTTAGAGTAGAATTACATAATTATCTGTTTCACCAATGCTTTTTCACTACATTGTCAATGACTTTGTTATGCTTGTGCTGAAAATGCGAAACTTTATTTTCTACACACTTAAAATGCCCGCAGCACTCCCTACCTTGCAGGTATCCTAGTTTAAAAAGTATATACAGTACAGTGGCGCTCAAAAGTTTTGTAACACGTTTGTGGACTAAAACGCGTGTAGTCTGCGTGTACACACAAAATACACTGCATGCAATACACTCAAGAGCTTCGTGTATAATTACTACATGCAAAGCTTCGTGTATAATAACTACACGCAAAGACTTGTGTATAATAACTACATGCAATACTACACAAAGCTTTGCGCGTAGATGAGTCTACGGTAATATTTCACCGAAATATTTGGTGAGAAGCCTAATTTCTATATGATCGCTATGCTTGCTCAAAATACCTTGTAATAATTTAGCGTGCTGAATTTTTATTGCTTTCGGTTTATTAAACTTTCAAACACTGCGGCCCACACGTTGAGAACATGTGGCACGAACTCAAGTCCTACAGTATATCTTCGTAAACAGATAAAACCCACCAATAAAGATGAGCTAGTGAATGGCATCAGAACATTTTGAAGCAGAGTGACAAAGGAAAAGTGTCAGTGCTATACTGCTACATAAATCATCTTCACAAAGTTGTTCCTGCTGTGATAGAGAAAAACTGGAATGCTTCAGGATATTAAAACAGTTTATACCGTATTCTTCTTGACTACACACAAACTTTGTGTAGCTAATCGATTGTGTTGACAAATTGACAAACCAGCAACAAATGCAAGACGTTCTTTGCCCAAAATATCATACAGCCCAGAAGAGTTGTAAAATGTGGTGAAGTTTTTCAGTCAGCCTACAAGAGGCGGTATGGCACTGAGACTGCATTGTTGAAGGTCCAGAATGATATATTAAGAGCCATTGACCAACATCGTACAGTGGCCCTGCTATTACTGGATCTTTCATCGGCTTTTGACACCGTGGATCATGAAACTCTGCTTGGTCGTCTGAATACCGCAATAAAGGGGCTTGCTCTTGCGTGGATTCGTTCATATTTACAAGGTCATAGTCAGTACGTGCGTATTAGAGGAGAAAAGTCATCTTCTGCTGGCTTGTTACATGGTGTGCCCCAAGGTTCAGTACTTGAACCGTTACTTTATCTTACTGTATGTATACTTCTCCTTTGGGTGACCTCATTAGAAGCCATGATATGATGTGTCATTTTTACGCAGATGACGCCCAAATCTACCTCTCGTTTGACTCCCAAGAACCAGAATCTTCAATTGCAGCCAAAATTGAAGCTTGTATTAATGATGTCAGCGCATGGATGTCTTCAAACAAACTAACACTGACAAAACTGAGCTACTAATAATAGGATCTCAGTTTCGACCTAAAACACAATTTCCACCATTTATTTTAGAGTAGGTGATGATCTTATTGCTCCTTCTGAGACTGCTCGCAATATTGGCGTATTATTTGATGATTCTATGAATTTGGAATCTCAAGTGGCCTCTATTTGTAAGGCTTCATTCTTCCATATTCGTAATATTGCGTGTATTACAGTAGGAACTACATACTGCATTTGCTGATAATAGCAAGATGCTTGTACATGCGTTTATTACTTGTAAGCTCGATCATTGTAACTCTCTTCTTTATGGCCTTCCGCAAAATCTTATCCAGAAACTCCAAATGGTCCAGATTGATCATGAATAAGAGGAAATTTGATCATGTAACTCCTCTATTGATAGAACTTCATTGGCTTCCAGTAGCTCAACGCATTATATTCAAGATGTTATTACTTACTTTTAAGTCACTCAATGGACTTGCACTGGTGTATCTTAGCAATTTATTAGAAAAATATGTGCCCACCAGACACCTTCGTTCAAGCACTAAATCTCTTTTGAGAATTCCTAGAACTAGAACAACAAAAACATATGGCGATCGAGCTTTCTCCATGGCTGCACCCAAATTGTGGAATACTCTACCAGATGACATTAAACTCTCGCCGTCATTGAACATTTTTAAATCTCGTCTTAAGACATTTCTATTTCAACAGGCCTATGACATTTAGTGCCTAAGATAATTTTAATTGTAGTTAGTTTTTAATCGTTTTTAACGTAATTATTTAGTTTTAATTTGTGAAGTGCCTTTGAATTTAAGAAAAGTGCGCTATATAAGCTTGTATTATTATTATTGCTATTATTATTATTAACCTTATACTGCGATATTCATGTAGCCGAGTACTGTATAATATTTGCGAGCCAAATTTATTCGGCTACACGCACGCAAACGTCATGTAGCAACCGACAAACCAAAACAAAGGCCTATCATAGGATTAGGAAGTATATATTTTACACGTTTTGCGTTGATGGAAATTATTTATTTGCTAAAAATATCGATAGCTTGCCACTCCTAATATTTCTCCTAATTTATCCTAAACTCCTAATTTCAAACGTTTAAAAATTATTTATAAACAGTATTTATTTGCTAAAAATATCGATAGTTTAATACCACTCCTTCGCTTTGGCCTTTGCGGTAACCAAATTACATGCATCATGCTAGCCACTTTTGTGCGATGGCAGTTGTCTTGCAATGTTGACATTGTTGTCTCTCTTGTGATAGATAGATAGATATGTTTAATTTCAACCTATTGCAGGGTAAAGTGGTAAACCCTGAATTACAGGTGAGGCCAGTAACACTAGCATTTTTCTATACATAGTAAAATTGGTATTCAACATTTTTTGGAGTCGTTTTATTGATTTTGTAAAACGTAGTGCATTGGATTGGACAATGAATCGTCGACATGACCAGACACTGAGATACAATGTCTGAATTATGCGTGTTCATTTTATACGCCGTAAGGAATGCAGCATGTAACTAGTTACAGCATAGGCAACCCAAATGTGAATGATTTGCAAGCGACAGGAGAGTGAAACGAAAACTCGCCTCACTCTTCGCGCGACGCGTTATGTAGATGATGTAGTATAATATGGAAAGGTTGGCAACTAAATTCAACTTCACACAGTAAACAGTTCGACAAACACTCAAAATACCAAAAAAATACCACGAGAACCATCAAGAAAATAACAACACATTAAACACTGATAATTTTACCACCTTATCACAAACTAGTTGGGTTATGAATAGTTTGGACTGACAAGAAATGAGCAAATGTTTACAGGTTTTTGGCCGAAATTTTCTCAATGTCGATACACCGATCTGAGATTTCGTGATGCAATCTCATTGGACATCAGAAATAAACAAACTATCACGTCTTAGAGATAAAATACGAAGAGCAGGGGGGGAAGCCAAGAACCAAGACGAAGCAACGAAGACGTTTTTGTTTTGTCTGGTTCATGGTAGCCTGTGCACAGCCGGGAACCTCCCGGACAGGCTAGGTTCATGGCGGGAATAAACATAAATATAAACAATAGTTTGAATTTCTTATTGATTACACCCTGTTCAAGCTGTGAAGAGAAGTTACAGATATGAAAAAGCAGGTTTTTATGGCAGGTTTTTGGACGCGGAGCATGCAGCAAGACATTCGAAAATGTTTAAGCGTAAAAGATATTGTTTTCCCAGCAACCGTTTTTGAAAAGGTAAGGTATAAGTTATGAATATCTATTATTGAACATTTCTTTGCCAGGTATTTTCGTTCGATCTGCAGCTTTAATATATATTTCAATGAGATTCGACAGGTTTTCATATAAACATATAGTATTTTTTTGAGAAGTTACAGGGACACGGGGGATTTTGCCGTTCTATAGTATATTATTTTTCTTGGCCGTGTTGTTGAATACGTAATTCTCGTTTTTAATTATAAACCACTGCAGTTGTTGTGTGAAATACCGTAAAAATATTTAAAAGAGAATAACATAATGGAGTGAAAAACCCCAAAACCTATACGCAGTCGTCGGCTTCGTCTTCACAATTTTTAATTTTACCATGACTTCGGTAAAAAAAATCGCCCGGCTTGAAACTTACCAATAGTCAATTCTAAACCAAATTGCAAAAACCAAATGCTAAGATTGTCTGCTGCTTGTTTTTTGCTAGGCATGACAAACACATGCAGTATGATATACTCCTTGGTCATTTTTTGGCTCTATAACTCGACCAACAAACCACTGTACTTCGCTTGGAGACGAAGATGTGATATATGTTTTAACTTTTAACCCAAAAATCCTTGATATTAAAAAACATTTCGGTTTTAACTTTTAACCCAAAAATCCTTGATATTAAAAAACATTTCGGTTTTATCGGAACAACGCGAGTAACTTAAAACAATCAAAACCATTCAACCAGTATATGGAATATTGAAATAGGACTAAAAAGAGAAATACAAACACATCCCAACAGCAATCTGATGCGCAGAATCAAAACCACATTAACATTTAAACAGAACTGACAAAAGTCTGAAAAGATGAAAAACCTGTCGAATCTCATTGAAATATATATTAAAGCTGCAGATCGAACGAAAATACCTGGCAAAGAAATGTTCAATAATAGATATTCATAACTTATACCTTACCTTTTCAAAAACGGTTGCTGGGAAAACAATATCTTTTACGCTTAAACATTTTCGAATGTCTTGCTGCATGCTCCGCGTCCAAAAACCTGCCATAAAAACCTGCTTTTTCATATCTGTAACTTCTCTTCACAGCTTGAACAGGGTGTAATCAATAAGAAATTCAAACTATTGTTTATATTTATGTTTATTCCCGCCATGAACCTAGCCTGTCCGGGAGGTTCCCGGCTGTGCACAGGCTACCATGAACCAGACAAAACAAAAACGTCTTCGTTGCTTCGTCTTGGTTCTTGGCTTCCCCCCCTGCTCTTCGTATTTTATCTCTAAGACGTGATAGTTTGTTTATTTCTGATGTCCAATGAGATTGCATCACGAAATCTCAGATCGGTGTTTGGTGGATCCCGCATCGACATTGAGAAAATTTCGGCCAAAAACCTGTAAACATTTGCTCATTTCTTGTCAGTCCAAAGTATTCATAACCCAACTAGTTTGTGATAAGGTAGTAACATTATCAGTGTTTAATGTGTTGTTATTTTCTTGAAGGTTCTCCTGGTATTTTTTTAGTATTTTGAGTGTTTGTCGAAGTGTTTAGTGTGTGAAGTTGAATTTAGTTGCCAACCTTTCCATATTATACTACAACGTCTACATACCGCGTCGCGCGAAGAGTGGGGCGAGTTTTCGTTTCACTCTCCTGTCGCTTGCAAAGCATCCACATTTGGGTTGCCTATGGTTACAGGTGACAACAAGGAGTGAACTATCCTACATAACCTTAGTATCACGCTTTATTTTTTCAATCAAAAATGATACACGTGCAGTCAACAACACGCAAACTCCGCTTGTAGCAGACTACACTCAAATTGCATGTGGATGTAACTACACGCAACTGCGTGTAGCTCAAGGTTGTGTGTAGTGTGAAGCTTCATGTAGTTTTGACTGAACTACACAGTACGTACTACACACTTGTGTAGTAACAGTATGTACAGTGCATGTACAACAGTAGTGTGGACGGAAAAACTCCACACAGGTGTTACAAAACTTTTGAGTGCTAGTTTAATCGAGTGAAACGCCAAATATTACTTGTAATATATCCAAATCTTCTCCCGACATTACCACCACCATACTGTATATACAGAACTCGTGACTAGGCTTTCGGCAACAGCGTTCGTGCCTCAGTGGTCAGAGCACTGCACTAGCATATCGCAATGTTGTGAGTTCAATTCCAGCTGGTGGCTTGGATGTTGCATTTTTCGCAACTGGTCCCAGTTTGGTCTTAGAATGTACAGTATACATGTATATTCCTAGACTGGAAATCTTCCTTCACCGCAACTCCTTAGAACATGTATTTTAATAGTGTATTTGATGTAGTGCAGAGTATTTTAAAAGTGTATTTGCTTTTGCAGTGTATTTTAATAGTGTATTACCTGTATACACTATTAAAATACACTGCAGTATACAAAAACACTATTAAAATACACTATACACTATTAAAATACACTGCACTAAGCAAAAACACTAATAAATACACTGCACTAAGCAAAAACACCATTAAAATACACTGCAATAAGCAAACACACTATTAAAATACACTGCACTAAGCTAATACACTATTAAAATACACTGCAATAAGCAAAAACACTATTATACACTACAGTGATCAAAAACACTATTCAAATACACTACAGTAAGCAAAAACACTATTCAAATACACTGCACTAAGCAAAAACACTATTCAAATACACTGCACTAAGCAAAAACACTATTAAGATACACTACAGTAAGCAAAAACACTATTCAAATACACTGCACTAAGCAAAAACACTTAAAATACACTGCACAAAGCAAAAACACTATTAAAATACACTGCACTAAGCAAAAACACTTAAAATACACTGCACTAAGCAAAAACACTATTAAAATACACTGCACTTAGCAAAAACACTATTCAAATACACTGCACTATGCAAAAACACTATTAAGATACACTACAGTAAGCAAAAACACTATTCAAATACACTGGACTAAGCAAAAACACTATTAAAATACACTGCACTAGCAAAAACACTATTCAAATACACTGCACTATGCAAAAACACTATTAAGCCACACTACAGTAAGCAAAAACACTATTCAAATACACTGCACTAAGCTATACACTATTAAAATACACTGCACTATGCAAAAACACTATTAAAATACACTGCACTAAGCAAAAACACTATTCAAATACACTGCACTATGCAAAAACACTATTAAGATACACTACAGTAAGCAAAAACACTATTCAAATACACTGCACTAAGCAAAAACACTATTAAAATACACTGTACTAAGCAAAAACACTATTAAAATACACTGTACTAAGCAAAAACACTATTAAAATACACTGCACTAGCAAAAACACTATTCAAATACACTGCACTATGCAAAAACACTATTAAGCCACACTACAGTAAGCAAAAACACTATTCAAATACACTGCACTAAGCTATACACTATTAAAATACACTGCACTATGCAAAAACACTATTAAAATACGCTGCACTAAGCAAAAACACTATTCAAATACACTGCACTATGCAAAAACACTATTAAGATACACTACAGTGATCAAAAACACTATTCAAATACACTGCACTATGCAAAAACACTATTAAGATACACTACAGTAAGCAAAAACACTATTCAAATACACTGCACTAAGCAAAAACACTATTAAAATACACTGTACTAAGCAAAAACACTATTAAAATACACTGCACTAAGCAAAAACACTATTCAAATACACTGCACTATGCAAAAACACTATAAAGATACACTACAGTGATCAAAAACACCATTCAAATACACTGCACTATCAAGAAACACTATTAAGATACACTACAGTAAGCAAAAACACCATTCAAATACACTGGACTAAGCAAAAACACTATTAAGATACACTACAGTAAGCAAAAACACTATTAAAATACACTGCACTAAGCTATATACTATTAAAATACACTGCACTAAGCAAAAACACTTAAAATACACTGCACTAAGCAAAAACACTATTAAAATACACTGCACTAACTAAGCAAAAACACTATAATAGACTGCACTAAGCAAAAACACTATAATAGAGTGCACTAAGTAAACACACTATTAAAATACACTGCAGTAAGCTAATACATTATTAAAATACACTGCACTAGGTAAACACAGTTGCTTAGTGCAGTGTATTTTCATTGTGTATATATCCTTAGTGCAGTGTATTTTAATAGTTTGTTCACTTAATCAATAAGAAAACTCCGCAGATGGATTTGTCCAAATATGTAGTCTATTCTTATGTATTACCAGTACATGAAGTTATTTAATATCTTACAGTATGGTGGGGATATTTGAAAAATATTTAATACCTGTAGCTTATTGCAACATGCAGCACTTCCCTTCAGGGTTCGAATTAACGGTGTGCAATGTGCAATTTGCAACATCGTTTTGACCCAAATAGTAAAAGTTGCACATCACCTTTCAAAACGATGTGCAGAAAAAATAGTCTCAGTATTGAACACAAACAAATAGTTCTGACAAACTATAAATTAAGTTAACAGTCCTACTTCCCAAAGGTGGAAAATTGTGTGTATTTCTTGCAGCCACGCAAAATTTGCTATTAAAATTGTAAAGAAAAGCCATAATCGATTGACGATTGTCTTCGACGCCATTTTTTGCGTGTCTGCTCTAAAGTGCCTTGGGAACGAATCATTTTCCCGCACAAGCCCGTGCAATTTTCAGGAGATGCCCGCACAAAATGTTGGCCGAAATTTGATCCCTGTCGCGCATTTTAGTGAATTTATAAACTTTCCAATCTCTTAAACCAACAGGGGCAACGGCAACCGAAAGTATCGCACGCCTGGCCTAGAATTCCTTTAGGCATTTAATTTCTTGTACATCATTATTTTGCTTATATTGAGAGGGCCCGCCTGGATATCATATTTTCGGGGGGAAATGCACATCGTTTTTACTCAACTAATTCGAACCCTGCTTCCCTTGTGATAGTAACTGTAGTATATACTGTATACATGTAGAATGTTAGCATACGCAGTACACTGTAAAGTACACTTGTGATTCCATTCATTTTAACTTTTGATTTACAATCTTGCATGACTCAATACAGTGCACATTTTAATTTTTAATTTTCATGTTTTAAGGGCCATGTTTTGAGGGCCATTCTAATCGTGTATGTATTTTAACAGTGTATTAGCTTAGTGCAGTGTATTTTAATAGTGTGTTAGCTTAGTGCAGTGTATTTTAATAGTGTGTTAGCTTAGTGCAGTGTATTTTAACACTAGTGTATTAGCTTAGTGCAGTGTATTTTAATAGTGTATTAGCTTAGTGCAGTGTATTTTAATAGTGTGTTAGCTTAGTGTAGTGTATTTTAATAGTGTGTTAGCTTAGTGCAGTGTATTTTAATAGTGTATTAGCTTAGTGCAGTGTATTTTAATAGTGTGTTTGCTTAGTGCAGTGTATTTTAACAGTGTATTAGCTTAGTGCAGTGTATTTTAATAGTGTATTAGCTTAGTGCAGTGTATTTTAACAGTGTATTAGCTTAGTGCAGTGTATTTTAACAGTGTATTAGCTTAGTGCAGTGTATTTTAATAGTGTATTAGCTTAGTGCAGTGTATTTTAATAGTGTGTTAGCTTAGTGCAGTGTATTTTAACAGTGTATTAGCTTAGTGTAGTGTATTTTAATAGTGTGTTAGCTTAGTGCAGTGTATTTTAACAGTGTATTAGCTTAGTGCAGTGTATTTTAATAGTGTATTAGCTTAGTGCAGTGTATTTTAATAGTGTGTTAGCTTAGTGCAGTGTATTTTAATAGTGTGTTTGCTTATTGCAGTGTATTTTAATAGTGTATTAGCTTAGTGCAGTGTATTTTAACAGTGTATTAGCTTAGTGCAGTGTATTTTAATAGTGTGTTAGCTTAGTGCAGTGTATTTTAATAGTGTGTTAGCTTAGTGCAGTGTATTTTAATAGTGTGTTAGCTTAGTGCAGTGTATTTTAATAGTTTGCTCACTTATCAACAATTATCCCCAGATAGTCCAGCTTTGTCCAAATATATAGTAGTCTAGAGTACATGTACTCTATTCTTATGTATTATATGAAATTATTTACACTGCAATAAGTATCCCCAGATAGTCCAGCTTTGTCCAAATATATAGTAGTCTAGAGTACATGTACTCTATTCTTATGTATTATATGAAATTATTTACACTGCAATGTCTTATGGTGGGGATATTTGAAAGAGTACTGTATATACTGTATACATGTAGAGCGTACAGTACGCTGTAAAGTACACATTCTTGTGGTTCGATTCATTTTAACTTTTGATTTACAATCCTGCGTGACTCAGTACAGTACACGTTTTAATTTTTAATTTTCATGTTTTAACTTAAGGAAATGGAGGAAGTCCAAGCTGGGGAGATTGAGAATAAGGATCCCAAAGGTGTGGAGATTTTGGATAAAGGGCAAATGGAGGAAGTTGAAGCTGGGGAGAATAGTAAAAATCCTGTAGCAGTGAAAAACAAGAAAAAAGGCAATTCTAAATTAAATCGTAGGGATAAGCATAATTGCCCTTATCCTTCCTGTTCTGCTGTTGTGGTCCACCTTCCCCGTCACATGAGGCAAAAACATAAATGGAACAAAAAGGATGCTGGTGGTGTCCTCAATACGTTTGGTTTGCGCAGCGAGAAGAAAAAGACATCTGGGAAACCAAAGCGTGAGTTTAAAAGCATGGTATGTCCTCTAGATGAATGTCAGGCTGTGGTGAGACGGTTACACAACCATCTGACTGATGTTCACAAAATGAAACGTGGCAGCGAAATATATAAGAAATACTTGGCTTCAGCCGTACAACATGAAGTGGTAGTTATTTCATATTCTGAATCTCACTCAAGCTCATCTGAAGAAGACGAAATGGTGGTTTGTAAGAAAATAAAAGAAGAAAAAAGGCAAAAATATGAAACGTTTTTTGAAAAAGTGTACCCTAGCAGTGATGAAGACGACCCCGATTATCCAGAGAATGTTCAAAGTGAAGTGAGTGAAGACACAGGAGAGGCATCAACTTCATCCCACTCATCTGCGAATCAAGGATTATGTCAGGTTAATAATGATGCAGACGATTTTGAGAGCGACGATAATGGTTCTCTTGACGGAGAAGATGAAAGTGATATGAAAGTGACACACTACACTAAGCTAATACGCTATTAAAATACACTACACTAAGCTAATACACTATTAAAATACACTACACTAAGCTAATTAGCTAGTGTATTAGCTTAGTGCAGTGTATTTTAATAGTGTGTTTGCTTTTTGCAGTGTATTTTAATAGTGTATTAGCTTAGTAAAGTGTCTAAGCAAACACAATATTAAAATACACCGCACTAAGCTAATACACTATTAAAATACACTACACTAAAGTGTCTAAGCAAACACAATATTAAAATACACCGCACTAAGCTAATACACTATTAAAATACACTACACTAAGCTAATACACTATTAAAATACACTGCACTAAGCTAATACACTATTAAAATACACTGCACTAAGCTAATACACTATTAAAATACACTGCACTAAGCTAATACACTATTAAAATACACTGCAATAAGCAAACACACTATTAAAATACACTGCACTAAGCTACTACATGTAATACACTATTAAAATACACTGCAATAAGCATTAAGCAAACACACTATTAAAATACACTGCACTAAGCTAATACACTATTAAAATACACTGCACTGAGCTAATACACTATTAAAATACACTACACTAAGCTAATACACTATTAAAATACACTACACTAAGCTAATACACTATTAAAATACACTGCACAAGCTAATACACTATTAAAATACACTACACTAAGCTAATACACTATTAAAATACACTACACTAAGCTAATACACTATTAAAATACACTGCACTAAGCTAATACACTATTAAAATACACTGCACTAAGCTAATACACTAATTAAAATATACACTGCACTAAGCTAATACACTATTAAAATACACTACACTAAACTAATACACTATTAAAATACACTGCACAAGCTAATACACTATTAAAATACACTACACTAAGCTAATACACTATTAAATACACTACACTAAGCAAAAATACTATTAAAATACACTATACTAAGCTAATACACTATTAAAATACACTGCACTAAGCTAATACACTATTAAAATACACTGCACTAAAGCTAATACACTATTAAAAATACACTACAAACTAAACTAATACACTATTAAAATACACTGCACTAAGCTAATACACTATTAAAATACACTGCACTAAGCTAATACACTATAAATACACTACACTAAGCCTAATACACTATTAAAATACACTGCACTAAGCTACTACACTATTAAAATACACTGCACTAAGCTAATACACTATAAAATACACTACACTAAGCTAACACACTATTAAAATACACTACACTAAGCTAATACACTATTAAAATACACTGCACTAAGCTAATACACTATTAAAATACACTACACTAAGCTAATACACTATTAAAATACACTACACTAAGCTAATACACTATTAAAATACACTGCACTAAGCTAATACACTATTAAAATACACTACACTAAGCTAATACACTATTAAAATACACTGCACTAAGCTACTACACTATTAAAATACACTGCACTAAGCTAATACACTATTAAAATACACTACACTAAGCAAAAATACTATTAAAATACACTACACTAAGCTAATACACTATTAAAATACACTGCACTAAGCTAATACACTATTAAAATACACTACACTAAGCTAATACACTATTAAAATACACTGCACTAAGCTAACACACTATTAAAATACACTACAATAAGCAAAAATACTATTAAAATACACTACACTAAGCTAATACACTATTAAAATACACTACACTGAGCTAATACACTATTAAAATACACTGCACTAAGCTAATACACTATTAAAATACACTACACTAAGCAAAAATACTATTAAAATAACTATTAAAATACACTACACTAAGCTAATACACTATTAAAATACACTGCACTAAGCTAATACACTATTAAAATACACTGCACTAAGCTAATACACTATTAAAATACACTACACTAAGCTAATACACTATTAAAATACACTGCACTAAGCTAATACACTATTAAAATACACTGCACTAAGCTAATACACTATTAAAATACACTACACTAAGCTAATACACTATTAAAATACACTGCACTAAGCTAACACACTATTAAAATACACTACGCTAAGCAAAAATACTATTAAAATACACTACACTAAGCAAAAATACTATTAAAATACACTGCACTAAGCTAATACACTATTAAAATACACTGCACTAAGCTAATACACTATTAAAATACACTGCACTAAGCTAATACACTATTAAAATACACTGCACTAAGCTAATACACTATTAAAATACACTGCACTAAGCTAATACACTATTAAAATACACTGCACCTATTAAAATACACTACACTAAGCAAAAATACTATTAAAATACACTGCACTAAGCTAATACACTATTAAAATACACTACACTACTATTACACAAAAATACTATTAAAATACACTGCACTAAGCTAATACACTATTAAAATACACTACACTAAGCAAAAATACTATTAAAATACACTACACTAAGCTAATACACTATTAAAATACACTACACTAAGCTAATACACTATTAAAATACACTACACTAAGCTAATACACTATTAAAATACACTACACTAAGCTAATACACTATTAAAATACACTACACTAAGCAAAAATACTATTAAAATACACTACACTAAGCTAATACACTATTAAAATACACTACACTAAGCAAAAATACTATTAAAATACACTACACACTAAGCAAAAATACTATTAAAATACACTACACTATGCAAAAACACTATTAACTATTAAACTAGAAGTTACTATCGCAAGGGGAAGTGCTGCCTCGAAAGTCATGGGAAGCCTAATTTTTTAGTTGATAAAATTTCAAAAATGAACCCACTGTTGTCGTCTAGTGGTTACCACACATGTCTATGAGCTGGGAGACACAGGTTCAAATCCTTGGTCGGACCACCACTCAGGGTCTTAAAAATAATTGAGGAGAAAGTGCTGCCTTTGCAATAATATCAGCAAATGGTAAGACTTTCGGGTCTTCTCGGATAACGACCTTAACTCGTAGGCCCTCGGAACCCCTATAATTGGGCTTCTAGCCTGTTGAGGTATTCCGTTCACCTAAGAGTGAAAAATCTAATAAACTAAACTAAAACTAAGTACGTACACATTTCTATCAATTATTTTAAATACAGCAGACTTAAATTACAAATGACTATCATTTATCTGAATATAATTGGCAAGGCATAGACATGCAGTATACATGCATTATGACTATGTTGGTGATTGGTAAACACATTTCTGATAAATCACTGCCACTATAAATCATGCTTCTTACTGTGGCAAAGCTGTCAGCGGAATCGCAAGTGTCTGATAATGTTTATGGCAAAGCAAACGCTAAACAAATAGGCGCTGACTAAATAAATACCAGAAATGGTATGTAACAGATGTTTACGATATTGTTGCATCATTATTTATATCGTCTAAATTTTATTGTTGAGAATGCGATACTTTCAAGATCTTTGTGATGTATCAGTTCATTGCACATGTCCACGACTCCACATATTATACTGTATTGTCGTTCGAGAAATACACCACAGTCAACTGCAACCACTGTATTTTATTTTCCCAAAGAACTTGTAATATTGTATTTACTGCATACCAAATATTATGGTTATCCATGGCACACATATAATTTCCAGTGTAGACTGAATTTTCACAAAATAGACAAATCCACTGAATTTTCACAAAGTTGAGGTAAATACTTTCTTGAAGACAGTTCCATCTACAGTCTATTACATATACAGTTGGGCAGATCAATATTGTTTTGTGCCTCAACGGGCGATATATTTGTGTCGATCACTGATCGACAGGACAAGTTGTCTTCTAACCAACGGCAACAAACAACGGTTGGTAAGTTGTTCAACGACAGAAATCCCTGACGAGGAATGAGATCATGGTTAAAAGCGTTCAAGTATGTTGTCTCCTTGTAGGCTAAGACATTGTCGATGGTTGTCGAGTTCCACTTCGTAACTGGAATATCTTGTGCTGTTAACAGCGCTGATAAACTCATGAAAGAGCATTGATTTCCTCGAGACTGGCCACTGAAACCTTCATGGCCTTGATGAATACTTCCACGAGAAAGTAAAGACATAATTATTGTTCTTACCGTGAATTTCCTGTGAAGGAATTGTCGAAGAACGCCAAGCGTGGTAGCGGAACATGCGCATTTGAGTCACTTTCGAGCACATATGGTGACGTAATGCCGACACACAAACAAACAAACAAACAAACAAACAAACAAACGCAAAATTTAACAAATCGAGATCTGGTCAGCTATACATAGTTGTGTAAAAGGACTGGGCACGAGTAAACGCAAGAGCATGAGGGGAGGCAGCAAATACACTGCACTAAGCAAAAACACTATTAAAATACACTACACTAAGCAAAAATACTATTAAAATACACTGCACTAAGCAAAAACACTATTAAGATACACTACACTAAGCTATACACTATTAAAATACACTGCACTAAGCAAAAACACTTAAAATACACTGCACTATGCAAAAACACTATTAAAATACACTGCACTAAGCAAAAACACTATTAAAATACACACTGCACTAAGCTATACACTATTAAAATACACTGCACTATGCAAAAACACTATTAAAATACACTGCACTAAGCAAAAACACTATTAAAATACACTGCACTATGCAAAAACACTTAAAATACACTGCACAAAGCAAAAACACTATTGCACTTAGCAAAAACACTATTAAAATACACTTCTGCACTAAGCTATACACTATTAAAATACACTGCACTATGCAAAAACACTATTAAAATACACTGCACTAAGCAAAAACACTATTCAAATACACTGCACTAAGCAAAAACACTATTCAAATACACTGCACTAAGCAAAAACACTATTCAAATACACTGCACTAAGCAAAAACACTATTAAGATACACTACAGTAAGCAAAAACACTATTCAAATACACTGCACTAAGCAAAAACACTTAAAATACACTGCACAAAGCAAAAACACTATTAAAATACACTGCACTAAGCAAAAACACTATTAAAATACACTGCACTTAGCAAAAACACTATTAAAATACACTGCACTATACAAAAACACTATTAAGATACACTACAGTAAGCAAAAACACTATTCAAATACACTGCACTAAGCAAAAACACTATTAAAATACACTGCAGTAGCAAAAACACTATTCAAATACACTGCACTATGCAAAAACACTATTAAAATACACTGCACTATGCAAAAACACTATTAAAATACACTGCACTAAGCAAAAACACTATTCAAATACACTGCACTATGCAAAAACACTATTAAGATACACTACAGTGATCAAAAACACTATTCAAATACACTGCACTATGCAAAAACACTATTAAGATACACTGTACTAAGCAAAAACACTATTAAAATACACTGTACTAAGCAAAAACACTATTAAAATACACTGCACTAAGCAAAAACACTATTCAAATACACTGCACTAAGCAAATTTTTTGCACTAAGCAAAAGATTCTGCACTAAGAAAAAATTCTGAAAAAATAAAAAAATTAATGAAAAAATAAATGAAAAAAAAAATTAAAATTCTGCACTAAGCAAAAGTTTTTGCATAGCAAAAACACTATTAAGATACACTACAGTGATCAAAAACACTATTCAAATACACTGCACTATGCAAAAACACTATTAAGATACACTACAGTAAGCAAAAACACTATTAAAATACACTGCACTAAGCAAAAACACTATAATAGACTGCACTAAGCAAAAACACTATAATAGCGTGCACTAAGTAAACACACTATTAAAATATACTGCAGTAAGCTAATACATTATTAAAATACACTGCACTAGGTAAATAGTAAAAGTTGCACATCACCTTTCAAAACGATGTGCAGAAAAAATAGTCTCAGTATTGAACACAAACAAATAGTTCCGACAAACTATAAATTAAGTTAACAGTCCTGCTTCCCAAAGGTGGAAAATTGTGTGTATTTCTTGCAGCCACGCAAAATTTGCTATTAAAATTGTAAAGAAAAGCCATAATCGATTGACGATTGTCTTCGACGCCATTTTTTGCGTGTCTGCTCTAAAGTGCCCTGGGAACGAATCATTTTCCCGCACAAGCCCGTGCAATTTCCAGGAGATGCCCGCACAAAATGGTGGCCGAAATTTGATCCCTGTCGCGCATTTTAGTGAATTTATAAACTTTCCAATCTCTTAAACCAACAGGGACAACGGCAACCGAAAGTATCGCACGCCTGGCCTAGAATTCCTTTAGGCATTCAATTTCTTGTACATCATTATTTTGCTTATATTGAGAGGGCCCGCCTGGATGTCATATTTTCGGGGGGAAATGCACATCGTTTTTACTCAACTAATTCGAACCCTGCTTCCCTTGTGATAGTAACTGTAGTATATACTGTATACATGTAGAATGTTAGCATACGCAGTACACTGTAAAGTACACTTGTGATTCCATTCATTTTAACTTTTGATTTACAATCTTGCATGACTCAATACATACACATTTTAATTTTCATGTTTTAAGGGCCATGTTTTGAGGGCGATTCTAATCGTGTATGTATTTTAATAGTGTATTAGCTACTAGAGTACATGTACTCTATTCTTATGTATTATATGAAATTATTTACACTGCAATGTCTTATGGTGGGAATATTTGAAAGAGGTACTGTATATACTGTATACATGTAGAATGTTAGCGTACAGTACGCTGTAAAGTACACATTCTTGTGGTTCGATTCATTTTAACTTTTGATTTACAATCCTGCGTGACTCAGTACAGTATACATTTTAATTTTTAGTTTTCATGTTTTAACTTAAGGAAATGGAGGAAGTCCAAGCTGGGGAGATTGAGAATAAGGATCCCAAAGGTGTGGAGATTTTGGATAAAGGGCAAATGGAGGAAGTTGAAGCTGGGGAGAATAGTAAAAATCCTGTAGCAGTGAAAAACAAGAAAAAAGGCAATTCTAAATTAAATCGTAGGGCTAAGCATAATTGCCCTTATCCTTCCTGTTCTGCTGTTGTGGTCCACCTTCCCCGTCACATGAGGCAAAAACATAAATGGAACAAAAAGAATGCTGGTGGTGTCCTCAATACGTTTGGTTTGCGCAGCGAGAAGAAAAAGACATCTGGGAAACCAAAGCGTGAGTTTAAAAGCATGGTATGTCCTCTAGATGAATGTCAGGCTGTGGTGAGACGGTTACACAACCATCTGACTGATGTTCACAAAATGAAACGTGGCAGCGAAATATATAAGAAATACTTGGCTTCAGCCGTACAACATGAAGTGGTAGTTATTTCATATTCTGAATCTCACTCAAGCTCATCTGAAGAAGACGAAATGGTGGTTTGTAAGAAAATAAAAGAAGAAAAAAGGCAAAAATATGAAACGTTTTTTGAAAAAGTGTACCCTAGCAGTGATGAAGACGACCCCGATTATCCAGAGAATGTTCAAAGTGAAGTGAGAGAAGACACAGGAGAGGCATCAACTTCATCCCACTCATCTGCGAATCAAGGATTATGTCAGGTTAATTAATGATGCAGACGATTTTGAGAGCGACGACAATGGTTCTCTTGACGGAGAAGATGAAAGTGATATGGAAATTGAAGACGATGGTTCAGATGATATGGAAGCTCTCCCGGCCACCACGGCTTCAAGGTCCAGATGGTGGAATAAAAGATGAACGGTGTGCAAATCAGTGTTCAGGAAAGGGCTTTGATAAAATGCTATAATGCTATTATAATAACAACGTTCAACCTTATTTTGGAAAAAAAGCAATTATTTGAATGTTGCATACTGGGTCAGGGGAATTTGACCCTTTCAGGGTTTGTAATTTTAAGGGTTTTTGTAGTTTTGACATATTAGCATAAATTTTACTAAATATTATTTTGTGATGTTGCATTTTACTTGTGTATACATACATCTCCAGTACTGTGACAAGAGTGGAACATTACAGTATATACATTGTGTTATAGTTTATAAATGGAAAGTGCCATGAACACTAATTTTGTTTGGATACAAAGTACTGGTATTTACTGCCTAATTAGGGCAGGACATAAAAAATTTTGGGTTTAGGTTTAAGGTTTTACCAACCCATAACCTGTACTGTAGACCATCAAAAGCCCACCCAGGACGGATGGACGGATGGACGGACGGACGGACGGACGGATGGATGGATGGATCGACCGATCGACCGACCGACCGACCGATAGACCGATAGATAGATAGATAGATAGATAGATAGATAGATAGATAGATAGATAGATAGATAGATAGATAGATAGATAGATAGATAGATAGATAGATAGATAGATAGATAGATAGATAGATAGATAAACCTTTATTTAAGCAGGGTAATCCTATCAGCGCACAAGAGGCACTGGTATCAACAGGAGCCCTGTATTAAAAACTAAATACATTGCAGGATACAGAATACAGGAGTATTACAACAGAATAATTAAAATTTAAAAATATTAAAAATATATACATTAGATGGCGTCGGTCCGATCCTCCACCTCCCTATCCATGCCATGAAAAAAGAAGTGATATCTGAGTCGCCGTTTCAAACCTTCTTGTCCTGGATGTGGACAGTTGGAAGGACGATCCTTTCATCTTTGAGAATAATGCCATTTCCTGTAATCGTGAGCGGTGGCAGGATGGTTCTAAAACGCTGAACTTCGGCAGGTTCTGTCTTAGGGATCCAAGTCTCTCCCTTGTTAATCAGTGCAGCTATCTTTCGTAGAGTTTGGTTGTCTGTGGTGGCTTGTGCGATGGTTGCGATACCCATGCAGTCGATGGCTGGGGTGGTGTGAAGTAGATACAGTAGATTGTCGAGTTACCACTTGTATTTCGGTCGGGGAACCTACAATGTAGTTGCGCAATCTTCTTAAAGCAAAGTCAATGCTGAGGGCTTCAAGGTCAATTTGTGGATACCGCTGCTCTGCCTCGTTTGTTGTTCTAGATGCTATGGCTATTGGTCTTGCGTTCTCTATTGTCTCTCCTTGTGCTATAATTAATAGCTCCCAGTCCGGTAATGTGTGCGTCGGTGAGTATGAAGGTGTGTTTTGCCATATCGAAGTATTCGAGAAGTTTATTTTCTTTGAATCTTTCTATCAACGCTTCGTACGCTGCATGGTGTTCATCGGATGTTTTTCTTAGTCAGTTCCCTCAGTTTCGCTGCGTGTTGTGCGAAGTTTGGAATAAAATCCGCGTTGGACTGCGTCATACATAGGAAACTGATCAACTCTTCCTTAGATCGAGGTGGTGTGATATGGTCGGAATCGGGTCGTACTCCGGTAGAACCAATACGCAAACCCCAGAATTCAATCTCAGAGGATCGAAATGTGCACTTGCTTGGATTTAGGATTATACCAGCGTTTGAGATCGCTTGCATAACGGCTGCAATGGCGATGTTGTGTTCCGCTTTGGTCTCCGTTGCCACAATGAGGTCGTCATGAATAAGGTGTGCGTGTGTGATGTGTGCGAACAGTGGTTGAAAAGCCACGTTATGTTCCCCTTCTGCTGCCTTTACTCCCATTGTGAGGCGTTTGTATTTTATCGTTTGCATGGAACGTTGTGAGGTATCTGGAGTCTGAGTCCATCTTTGAGAACACCTTAGCGCCACTTAGCTAGGTTTGACGCTTGGATGGCTTGGAGGGTCATACGCCGACAGATGGCGCCGACAGCTTTGGGTGTAATGACCGCATTGAAGACCCAAGGTGCTGGTTCTGTAGGCGGATGTTCTTCGATTACGTCTTGCTCAATCATCTTTTCAATTTCTTTGGCAGTACGTTCCTTCAAGTGATATATGGTACTGGTCGTGCTGATGTAGCGACGGCTTTAACACTGGCGTCGACATGCAGCTTAACTTGGTGGTTTTTAACTTTCCGAGGCCTTCGAAATTTTGCAGGAAGTTCTTCACGATATCTTGAAGAGATTCCTTGTTGCCTGATTGGATCATCCGTACTGGTTGGAAGACGTCGGGTTGAGCGTCGAACTTGATTATCCCAAGCTGTTCTGCACTTTGTCCTGCAAGTACATGTTCACATGGGCTGTCGATAATGTGCCAGTCGACTGGGATGGATGTAGCTCCGAATGTGACCGCGCATTTGGCTATTCCATCCACTGGTCATCGTGAGGCTGTTATATGGCTTGATCTTGGTTTTGCTGTTGATCATTCGTGGTAGGAGATTCCACCTTTGTGCTTGCTCTTTTCCACAGACACTAATACTTCTATCAGCCAAAACCGTCGCGAGGCTGTTGTTGATAACGATTTGGGCCTTGAAGTCTCGTGTCGTATTCTTCCGTTGTTTAGTGGTTGCTGGGTTGTTTCCGTGATTCTGAAAATGTTGATGTGGTAGATGTCACCTTGGTCATGATCTTCGTTAATGGGGCTGTTGTGATTCTTTGTCTTCGGATTTTATTTCATTAATTGCTTTCTTTTTCCTGCATACTGTTTCGTAGCTAGTGGCCAATTGCATCACAGAAGTTGCATTAAGGCTCTGCGGTTTTTTATGTGTGCAATAATGGATGTCTTGTCCGCAGGGCTTTCCAGACTCGGGTTTCTTTTTCATGTTTTTGTAGAAGTATTTGCCCATTTTGTTTACTGGATTTTCATTGTTGAGTTCTTGCAACCTTTCGTGGCGCTTTCGATCTGCATTCTTTCCATTCCTAGCTTCTGGAGGTTCCATGAATTCTTGAGGGCTTCTTCTCTTATTTTGTTATGTGTTGTCCCGATAATAATCTGGTTGCGAATGGCTGTATTTCTGCAGTGCAATCTTCGTTGTGGCATTTGAAATTGCAGTGCTTTGCTTCTTTATATGGGCTACCTGTGCCAAAGACCGGAACTGATGGTTTTTGAGTGTAAGATTCTCTGTTGGCTTGTAATAATGTTGCATCTTTATGACGAAATATTCCCATTTCGCTTTCGTTCTTTTTGTTTCATCGGGCTCTGTGACTTTCCAATCAGCGACCAACCGTTTTGATGAGAATATTCCGATGAGTTTGGCCACTCGATCTCTTGATCGCCACTCGTCTCGGATAGTGTCGTATTCAGCAAGTGAAGGTTTTCCATCGTCGTTTGCGAGTTTCCACCGCCCAATGGCAGCATCGAGAGAGACATTTAGAGAATCCGGATATTGTGCGTCATATCGGAGCTCGAAGCTTTGGATAAATTCGTTAAAAGCTCGCAAAGTGGCGTCTGGATAGAGGTCAGGGTCAAAGTATAGTGTTGATGTGCTCAGCTCGCCATACTATAGTCTGGTATTTCTCCGCTCTCGTTGATTTGTGGTTCTGGATATTTGCTTATTGGTTGAGTCAGTGGTTTTGGTAAGTGATCCTTTAATCCTCGTCTATCATCTAAATATATTTTGTTTGTTTGTAAACATTTATTAATATTAACGATCTCTCTGCTTAAACTGCTTTTTCTCGTCTCTGCTTTTTCCCGCCCTTTTCTTATCCTCAAATGTTCCTTATGTCCCGCTTTGTCCATAACTAGCAACTAGAAGTACGTATACGCAACAACCCCTCGCCCGTTTACTGTTTGAAACTTGTATATAGTGTAGTTGCTTAGAGTACTTCTTTTAGTTCTTACTTTTAGTTGTACTTGAATTAGATAATTGCACATTCATTTGCCAAACTGAATAGACTTTCAGTGGACAATATCTCTGAGAGCTTTGTGTTGTCCGAATTTAATTGTTTCATAGGACATCAAAATAAATAATTAAATACATTAACTCTTTCCTGACCGGCCCAGTCAAAATGGGTCGTAGATGACCCACAAAGTCGTCAATCGAAAAACACGGCACACGGTAACGCAAGATTAAAAATTGAAATTCGACAAGCGCCAGGAACATGAGATCCACTCACACGCCAAGTTTTATTTGATTTCATAAACAACTCTGCGATTGGTGGCATTTTGAGTTTTCAAGATGCTACGCGGGCGTGCAAGATGGCCTTTTCTAGAAAAATGTCAACCTGCTTTATGATAATTAATGCTAATTTATATTAACATAATGTGTTTTGTTCGGGAAATTTAAAAGCACAAGTAAAAGCCGGTTTATTGGGCTTTCAGAAAATGTATAGCTTTCGCAACAGTTATGGTTATTTCAAGAGATATCAATAGAACAAAGAGGTGGTTCAATTTTGGATGTTTTTCAGCCTACTTTATCATAGGGATGCAAATGTATAGGGTGTGGATAGATTATATACAGTAATTTGATAATTCTACCCACATTGGACCACTGGCAGGGATGTGGATAACTTAATATTGAAAGGTCTCGAAAGGTCTCAACGCAGAGCAGGGAAACTGATATTTCCTAACTCGGGACTTGAAACGTATTGGTTAATAGAAACCCTAGGATTGGTACATCTTGTAATTAGAAGAAAGTTACATTGTGTAATGCTTATAGTTAAGAAATTCTGTGAAGGAATTTTCACATATCTAAAGAACTAATTTCATCTCAATGAATCTGTTCATACATACATGTTTTCGCACCATATACAACTTTTGAGTTAAAATTAGTTTTTGTACCATTGTACTGTACATATATATGAATTATGTGCAATAACTTTAATTTGTTAGGAAATAAGAACGCCATTGATACGATTGAAATGAAAACTAAGAAAGATAAAGTCACAGATTGAAATGAAAAATATGATTGAAATGAAAACTAATAAAGATAAACTCAAATATACACACTGTATATTTCACAATAGAGACTTACGGCTATAGGTATTATACAAGTGATGGTTTCTACATTGTCTTCCCTATGAAATTTCTTGGCCAAATCCCTTTCTGGATTTACGGCGCTATAGGTAGTCAGATGTCGCTTCATTCTATCAGGGATGTTAATATTATCGGTCGGTGGAACATTGCTTTCTTCTTCTTTCAAATGTGTAATTAATACTGATTTTTTAATAAAGTTCAAAAGCATTTCTTATTTTTCTGCCGCAAGACCTAACAAACCCGCTCGGACAAAGTTTCACTGCGTAGTAATGCAAATCCGATTGATTCACAAGCCTCAGCCAGAATCTGTGCTTCTTTGTCTACACGATTGCTTGAATAAATTTTCAAAATAAATCTTATTTCCACCAGATGTAGTCAAGCTTTTTTCGGAGTTTCAGACATGGATATTTCACGATCCGGTCCGAAGTGAAATGTTAATCATCGAGGAAAGCCCGCTAGTCGCTGATTGGTTGTTTTTGACAGTTCTTCATGCTGGTGGAAATCCAAAAACATGGGTCTTTCGTGCAGGCGTTCCCTCCCCTCCCCCTTTTCCGCTTGCAGGTCATCGTCACTATAGGTGCAGAAGACCTGAATACTGCTATATTATTTAACGCTTTCAAACTCGCAGAAGATGCTGCGAAAAATGAAGCTGGGAATATTTCGCGGCGGCAATCTTGAAGGAACGAAGCTATATATTGTAACTGTAGGCGACAGAGTCTTTTTGAAATGTTAAAATAAATAATTTTTCGTTAAAATAAATAATTTTAAGGTTTTCCCGTAATTTAGAACACAAAATACGGCTCCATCACAGTATATGAAGCCAGGTGGTCACTCCAATATGGCCGCTACGCGCTAATTACGTCTTCATAGTCACTGTTATGGAGCCGTTGATTCATTTTAGCATCTTAAGATCAGATAGTCTCTGTCTCCTATAGTAAAATTAAACAACGTGGTTCCAACACGATGGCCGCCACGAGCTGCTTTCGGCTTTATTTTCTGAACATGCAATAGTTGCTCGATCCAATTTTTATTTAGAGATCAGTGGTTGTGACGTAGTGTCCACAAACCTCACTAGTAGTCTAATGAAAATGCTGCAAATTGATTGGCTACGCCACTCGCTATCTAATATTCTATTTTTAAACCCAAAATGCGGACAAACAAACTAAAATTGAGTCCGAAGAATTCCCAAATGACTCATTTCCTATTGTTTAGGACTTAGATTTAAAGTGGTACTACGATCAAATTTTTACCTATCGATATTTTTACATATTTATAAAGCAGGGCTGCTAAATATTACTCGGTCGAAACCGTTTTGCGATTCAACGATTGCAAGTATTATTTTTCTCAGTGACTCCGAATCTGGAGTTGTCTCAACGTGAAGACTCCATATGGCTAATTCTTCAAGTAAATCCATAGTGAACAAGGTCGTTTTTCAAATTCTTCGTCTGAAAGGCTGGACATTTCATCTACTTCTCGAAGGAAACAAGAAAACAAGTAGGGTCGAAAGTGATCATCGATGTAAAAAAAAACTAAAAAATGGTATTTTGAAGTAAGTATTTTGAGCTCTGAGATCACTACTATTTAGGCCACCATTACTAAGAACGTGTTCCAAGTGAGCCCGCAATTTCAAAAGGTAATAATATTGTTTGTGACGTCAGATTATCAATGCTGCGCCTGAATTTCAGTCGAGGTTGAAATACTATTCTATGCTAAAGAAAATCTAAACGCTATTTCGGCAGTACACCAACCTTTTTAGATATTTGATTTGTATTTCTACACTCATGCCTACACAGCACAACACGTTTTATTACTGTATGCAGATAATGTAAGCGTCATTATACACATGAAGCATAAGTTTACCCATTTTGTTTACTAATTCTTCATTAGTAGTTGAAATAAGAGATCCTATTGGTGTTTGCTGATAAACCTTTTCAGCAGGCAACTTTTTTAAGCTTTCAGATTTCAAAGCTTCTTTGTGGTATTCTGTTTGTACATGGTGTTCCATTGTTCTAGATTGGTAAACTGCACCACCTTCTTGGATTATTGCTGGTAATTTCGTTTTCACAAATAGCTTGACAGTGTCTAAATTTTGAAAACATATACTTCACGTACATCTGGAAAAGTGCTGCTTTTTACTCGTCCAATGTTTGAAATTTTTCATGTTTAACTGTTTTCCCATTATATTCACTTCTTTGTTTTTCTGATGGTGCACACGTGTTTGTATCTGTATCGTTCTGAATTTGAAATTCAGACACAGACTGATGTGACGTAAGTGCTATTTCACTCTTAAAGTTTTTCACTCGTTCTTCAGAATTATCTATTGTTTATCATCGGAGAATGTAGAGAAAGACGTAACAGAAGTACTTGTATAGTGCCAGTAAAATCCATCGAAGAAGAGAATTAGTGTGGTACTGTGGGAGCTTGACTTTGATGTTTTGGCAACATCTCCACTAATATTCGTTCATGCATAAATTTCTGACAACACCAGAATTCGTGTAAGGAGAATTATAAAGTCTTCTACATGCACGTCCAGTGGACGGATTTTTACGACTCTAGAAATGTGCGCCTTCATTACGCACCGGATGGAGATTTTTAGTTTAACTGGAGTTGTAAATTTTCCTTAGAATAACGCCTGCCCCGCCTTAATTACTTAATTCTACTGTTACGCAAACTCTTATCTCACTCAAAACTCTTAGCTCTCTCTTTCTTCATTGGTTAATATCCTACACTCATTAAACACTCGTTGACTGACTGATCTCGCATTCCTTAGGTCTTCACGCACATCACTAAAATAGCACACTCACTGTTTTATCTCCTTCACATCTCAACACTCAACTCACGTCACGCTGCACCTCAGACTATGACTAGACATTTTATGCTCCAACCAAGAAACATCGTCCAACTTTTCAGCCTCTTCTGCCACAAGCCTCTTTAACTTAATTTGGTCGCCAACCTGCGTACCATTTGATAAATAATAGGACTGTCTCTCCATCAATCTGTCACTGGCATATTCGTGGACATATTTACACACATACATCATGAAACCAAACAGAATATGTCCATTAAAAAGGAAACAAACGTTGAAAAAATGAAGGAATAAAAGTTGAAAATGAAACGAAGTTATAAAGTAACTCAAAACTGAATAATAACACTATTAGAAAATGAAAAATACGCTATACTATTTTCGCGCCTTTTTTAATGGCTATTTTACATTAATGATTTCACATGCACATGGATGTTTTTCATGAAATTACCATTAATGAAAGTTAAAATCACATGAATGGTAAAATTGGTTGCCATTTTACATTAATGAATGTGAAAACATTCACATTAATGTTTTTCATGGAATTACCATTAATGAAAGTCAAAATCACATGAATGGTAAAATTGGTCGCCATTTCACATTAATGATTCCACATTCACATTAATGTTTTTCATGGAATTACCATTAATGAAAGTTAAAATCACATGAATGGTAAAATTGGTGCCATTTTACATTAATGATTTCACATTCACATTAATGTTTTTCATGGAATTACCATTAATGAAAGTCAAAATCACATGAATGGTAAAATTGGTTGCCATTTTACATTAATGATTTCACATTCACATTAATGTTTTTCATGGAAATACCATTAATGAAAGTCAAAATCACATGAATGGTAAAATTGGTGCCATTTTACATTAATGATTTCACATTCACATTAATGTTTTTCATGGAAATACCATTAATGAAAGTTAAAATCACATGAATGGTAAAATTGGTCGCCATTTTACATTAATGATTCCACATTCACATTAATGTTTTTCATGGAATTACCATTAATGAAAGTTAAAATCACATGAATGGTAAAATTGGTGCCATTTTACATTAATGATTTCACATTCACATTAATGTTTTTCATGGAATTTCCATTAATGAAAGTTAAAATCACATGAATGATAATTACATAATTATAAGATACTAATTCCCATTAATGTGTTTTTTTAACAATGGTAAATCAGCAAAACCCATACAAAATCATTAATGTTATTTTACAGTTTTTTCCTGTGCTATTGGGTTATGATCCCTTTGGAGAGTAAATCTGCGATCATTACAAGTAATACCTATACAGAGTTAAACTACCCATACTACACCCAAACATTCCTTCTGTTGTTGACATATTTTCTTATAAATTATAATTATAAGTAAATGCATGGCTTCGATAGATGTTAGTAATTAAATGTCTCCGTAAACGTTATCCAAACTATATTTGAAGAAATCTCCTGAACAAACTATCTCTGATGCTGCACGAGGCTCCAAATTTCTGTGGCGAAGTCTCCCCGCTCTCGAGTACGTTTTTAAGTTGTTCTTAGCGCGCGGATTTCTCATTCTTATATAGCGTGCTTATAATTGGTTTATCATCCGCCCGGCGGGGGTACCGCGGGCTCACAAAGAACGTCTCGAAGGTAGTTTTATTGACACCTTTTACTAACAATATGGTACTTGGTACTTACTAGCTATAATTCCTTACTAAATTAATTTTACTAAATTAACTTACTAGATTAATTTTACTAACTAAATTAATTTTACTTACTAAACTAATTACTAGCACGAATATATTTATATAATTCCTATACTTACTAAATTAATTACTAGCATGAAGATATTTATCGAACTCCTAGGAGTTCGTCATTTATATCGTCTTCTTCGTCGTCTTTTTCGTCGTCGTCGTCGTTTTTGTCGTCTTCGTCATTTTCGTCGTCTTCGTCGTCTTTGTCTTCATCTTCGTCGTCGTCTTCGTCGTCGTAGTCTTCATCGTTTTCGTCTTCGTCGTCTTTTTCGTCTTCTTCGTCTTCTTCTTCGTCTTCGTCGTCGTCTTCTTCTTCGTCTTCTTCTTCATCTTCATGTCTTCTTCTTCGTCTTCATGTCTTATTCTTCGTCTTCTTCGTCTTCTTCTTCATCTTCTTCTTCATCTTCATTGTCTTCTTCTTCTTCGTCTTCTTCATTAATCTTCATTGTCTTCTT
>JAYKKM010000122.1:2712500-2850000 GCA_035772405.1 Chrysogorgia sp. JL179-B06 | reverse complement strand
GCCCGCTTCAATGGGAACTAAAAAAACAATTCCCGGGATATCAAGTCACCCAGCACAACGTAATAATTGACGTGCTGGGAGGTTATTCTAAGAATGTCAGCAAGGTCGTAATAAAGGAGATGATGGGCGATAGAAGCGAGGAAATCCTAAGACGTATGCAGAAATCAGTAATTTGTAACAGTCTGAACATTGCTCCTTCTTTTAAGATATGCGGATCGAACATGGTTTTAATAGTTAGGAGACTTATTACATGATTTTAGTTTTAGTTTACATATTCCATGTATTAATGTAGTACAGTCTTTTAACCTCTCGCTTCAATTCATCATATTTTTCTATCTTTTCTCCTTCCTTCTTTCCTTCCTTATTATTATTGGCAGTAATTATTATTGACAGTATAAAACTTCTGAATGCTCAGGTACAGATACATGCAACAGTTTGGCGAAAGCGTAGCCTGCAACTTTTGTTATAAATACTAAAAATATACAAAGTTGGTCGACAAGGAAGGTAGAAGTATAGTTCCAGTTGTAGTTGGAACTCTAGGAGCTGTGAGTAAAAAGTTTGAACAGTGGACAGAAAATATTGGAATCAAGGTGAAGATTGAGCAAATCCAGAAAACGACGCTACTTTGAACAACAATGAAACTAAGAAAACATTAGAAAGCTAAACAAACCTGCAGTGCATGTCACCTTAGATCTATACTGGTTTTTTCTTAATCAAATCGATTTACTTCATGTATTTGTTTTTTTCAGGTCACCGTCGTGACGTTCCGTCAATTCTTCAACAAGCTAGCGGGAAATTTTTATCTCATTATCCAATTCAACCAAACGGCCAGCATCTTGATTAACGCACAAGTATCAATCACTACGTATTCGACCATATCGCAAGGCGTTGCCCAGCTAAAGTACTGTCCGAACACAGAGTTCTGTCGGGTTCTTATCCAAGCAACAAATAAAGGAAATGTCTTCGGAATTCCACAAGGAACGACGTCGATTGAAGTCCGGTTTCCATTTAAAAAGAATATAAAACTTGTAAGTATAAAGGTCTGCTCAAACGATACGAATTGACGGATTTGCTAAATTTCTGCGATCGTGTGAACTTCCTCCTTACTTTTCCGAACCAAAAATCGAACACGTCAAATTTGCTGAAAAAATACGATGATAAAGCATGCTCTGTTTTCGTCCATCTTTCGCTATCGTTGTATATGCTGATGGCCAAATTCGCACCTCGTCGGATATCAGGTCATATACAACTTCAGCTCATGGTGTACTAGTTGTTAAAGTTGTTAAATCAGTATCTTCCTTCTCTCTTAGGTATGGTTTTACGTTATTCCGGCAAGCAGTTACTCGAACAATGTTTTGTCCTTCAAACCGTACGAGAACTCTAAAACCTTCGTCGAACAATGCAGCCGTAACAATTACCTCATCGATCCAACGGACAAAGGCTACTGCATGAAAAGTACTTTCTCGTTGACGACGCATTTCAACAATGGCGCACTACGATGCGCCTGTAATTATTACGGCGCCCGCAGCGGATACTGTCACAAAGCTTATGGTCAATGTATTTGTCGGAGACCAAATATCATTGGTCGACAATGTACGCAATGCGCCTCCGGATACTATGGATTTCCCTACTGTCGTCGTGAGTATAATAATAAGCACTTTTAACTAAGATTGGGCGGTTTACCGTTTTTTTTTCGGTTTTAATATGAGACCGGTTTTTCTGGTTTAGCTTTTAGAAAAACCGGAAAACTGGTACAAGTTTAATACAATGTATAATTTGTTTTGTTCTTAAAATTGTTACTATTAAAGATGAGGAAAGCAAAATAAAATTAAAGTTAGCAAACGTTTTCGCTGAACGTTCGTTTTTTGTTCAATATTTTCATTATTTTCATTTATAATTGTACAGCCAAATTATGACCACCAGCGCTATTAAACATTTGAAATTGCATTCCTTGACTACTTGACTACTTGAACTATACTGAAATTGCGTTTTCCCCGAAATTTTGTAAAAACCGGTTTAACCAGTTTAGAATTGGTTAGCTTACTTTAACCTCATTTTCCATTTCACTATTTTGCTCGCCAACAGAGAAAAATAATTCGCGGCGAAACATGTCGTTTGCGAAATTGTGCTCTTCACTTTCGTGGAGTTAATGCGCTGTTACACTGTGCAATGTTGTGCAACTCGTCTCGCAAAGGTTCAATCTGCTATACGTTGCAATTGCACGAAAGGGGCTGTTACATTAGGTACGTTTCGTGCAACTTGACTTACAACGTTTCGCCATGTTTGTGTTGGTAACAAGCTACGCAGGACTACCGCCGAGTCACCAAACAGGAAAATTGCGAGACAAGTTAAAAATGTTTGAAAATGTTAATGTTGCAAATGAACCTGCAACTTTCATATTTATTCTTATTGTACCTTATTTGCATGGTTAAGGTGGCTCGATAGAGAAAAAATGGCCATTTTTGATAGCTTTTTTAAGGACACTAGACACATTTTTCGGATAATTTTTTATGGGTAGAATTAAGGCTCTCGACACATTCATCAAAAACAGTTTGGTGAACATTTGTTAAATTGCACGAAAGCCGCAGAGTTAATTCTGACTACGTTTTTTTTTTGAAAAACAAAATATGTTGGTTAAAAAATTCCTAGGGCTTTGCAAGGAACTAGAATGACATGGCCGTAGCAGGGGGGCGGCTCCCCCCCCCCAATAATTTGCTCTGGATAATTTCTTGGCAGTTTAAATCAGGAAATCCTATTTCAGAGATCCCAATTTCAAAGATTTTCCAGGGGTATGCCCCCGGATGCCCCGCAGCAGTGCAGCCCCATTAGCGGCCCCCCAATTGACTTTCTCTTGCTACAGCCCTGAATGAAGTATAGATATAACAATGTCTTCGAATATTTGTTCAATGAAGAAAGAGGTAGAAAAAGGTTCCAGGTAATTAGACTATAAATGTTTATAACTTATGTTAGCATAGTCTAAACTAACAAATTTTGTGTAAATGGTTGCTATAGTTTTCAAGATACAAACACACTTATACAAACTTATACAAACGCGGAAACTTTAAAGATCTCCGCAGCTTCCTGCTGAACGTACCTTTCGTAACCGCAATATCGGACAACATCGACGAGTATTGGTTAAATTGGAAGGACTTGTTTCTGACTGCTGTGGACAACTACATTCCAGTAAAGATAGTCCGAGACTCGAACTCTCCTCCTTGGATCGACGGTGAAGTACGTCGGTCATCTCATTCGCAGAAATACGCGGCTCTTAAGAAATTCCGGCTTGATAAAACTTCGGCGGAACGCAGGCAGAAACTGCGCACTCTAAGTCAAAACACGAAATACCTAGTAAGAAAGAAACACCACCAATATTTAGCAAAAATTTAAGCCTCTTTCAAGGACAATCCAAATAAATTTTGAAGTTACCACAAGGCTGTCCTCCACCACCGCAAAGGCCAAAGTACCGCAATAACGTACAATGGTTTACAGCAAAGAAACCGACTGAGAAAGCGGAACTTTTCAATGCTTATTTTTCCTCCCTGTTTAGACCATCAGGGTCTAACAGTAATATGACTGCTGGCAGCTGCTAGTGCTGACTATTCATCTCCTTTGGATACATATGCGCCAATATCAGAAATAACATTTACTGAGGACGAGATTGTTAACTGTCTGGATGGCTTGAATACATCAAAGGCATGCGGCCCCGATGGAATTCCTGCCCGCATTTTGAAGGAGTGCAGTCATCAAATTGCTCCGAGCCTTTGTGCTATCTTCAATTACTCTTTATACTGTGGTCGTATTCGCTCTGAGTGGAAATCTGCCGACGTGACACCCATCCATAAAAAAGACTTGAAGGAACCTGTGGAAAACTACCGTCCTATCTCGCTGTTACCAATCGTCAGTAAAGTCCTGGAACGCTGTGTCCACAGCAGATTCTATGACCACATCAAGCATAAAATTAACCGCTTTCAACATGGGTTTCTTACTAATCGCTCGTGCATTACGCAATAATTGTCTGTACTCCACACCGTTGGTGAGTGTCTAGAAAAGAACATACAGTCTGATGTATTATATCTTGACTTTTCCGAAGCGTTTGACTCAGTTGACCATCGCATTCTCCTCGCCAAGATTAGATCTTACGGTGTAACTGGAAATCTTCTTGACTGGTTCGGCGATTATTTACACGACAGAACACAAAGGGTAGTTGTAAACGGCGCCGTGCCGCAAGGGAGTATCCTGGGCCCTTTCCACTTTTGATATAGATTGGCCGTGCACCTGGACACTGGTACGCGACTGTCTCTGTCATAGAGCCTCTATGACATAGAACAAATTTTACATGTACTGTATATATTTTAATCTAAGAGGGCGGCGCCTCGCATGGGACTTTTAGTCCCGTTCGCGTTTTCTCTTTTGGATCTCTTGTTGTTGTCTTTTTCATGGCAAGAATTGTTATCCAATAAAAATAATAATAATTATTATTATCAAAAGATACAACAAAAATAAAATCCCATGGCCACTAAACATGACGATATCATCGTTTCACTATGTGTTTAGTTAGTGGTTCAGCCTGATACATATATTTAATACTAAAGCTTTTAAAATTTATTGTTATTGAGATTTTTTCCTTTCCTTTTTTTTGTTTTACCGTTAGAATGCGCCTGTGATCCCAGAGGAGTCGCTGAAAACGGGTGTGACAACCTTGGCCGCTGTAAATGCAAACCGAATTTTTCTGGAATAAGATGCAACCGTTGCAAATCTGGATTCTTTGGCTTTCCGATGTGTAAAGGTGAGACAAAATAACGTTCAGCACATGATAAAATCTAGGATCTAGAACCAGTCACTTTATAACGCTTTTTTCGTGCTCTCCCAATTTCGGCTAGCCTGCGTACACCACTGACGCTCGCGGGCGCAAAAGGCGGCGCTAAATAGACCTTTCCGCACGGCAACTAGCACTCATCCGTGTCGCCTTTTGATTGGCTGTTTAATAAGTTCGGACACGCGTGTTGCCATTTGATTGGTCATACAATCTCGATTGTGATTCTTTAAAAAACTACAGACAATTCTTGATGTCTTGCCACCTACAAAATATCAAAAATTGTCTGTAGGTGACGTAATTGTCTTTCCGTACTAAACTCTCTAAAGGCTTCTACATTTATAATTGTATAATAAAACAATTATTGGATTCGGCTTTCACATGATATCAAGAATTATCCAGACGTCTGTCAATGTTATCCACCTCAGCCTTCGGCAGATAACATTGACCTCGGTGTGGATAATTCTTGATATCATGCTCAGCCTCATCCAATAATTGTTTAATATCGAATCTCACGGTGATGTTTGAAATTATTAACAATTTGATTACCGCATCTCTTCGACTTTTTCATCATTCTCGAACCAAAATTCTGCCAACTATAAACACAGTCAGCCTTTGAAAGTATTAGAAAACTCTTTTTAATTGTCTCGTTTATAAAGAATACGTTGCGGCTGCTGAGAGACAAACTGTCTTCGTGGTAAATAACAAACTTTGAAAACGTATATAGTTCATAACCAATTGAATATCGCATATTTAACACATTTTTTCAGTGACCAATCATGGTCTAAAATTCATCATAGTAGCTACAGTACGTCACTTCACACTGACTATGACGTATGCTACCATAACTCGACGGAGCACGCCAAACATGAAACATTTCTTAAATTAGAATCAACGTCATTCAGTTCACATTAAAACTGATAAAACTTGAGTAGTATAGTAGTTGCGCGCGCTTGTGTTTTTGTTTACATACGGGAATATCAGTCTCAAGAACTGATAATAAAATATGCTGTATCATATTGCCTGCGTCAAATAGCTTTTTAGTTTGGAAAAGAAAAAATACACGAAATAAATGTTCACTGGGGAGCGCTACAATCCTGAATTTAAATGTTTATGGCTTGCCAGTTGATGTGTCGCAAGCTCATGAAGACGAGCAAGTTTGTCCTGATATTATATTAGAGACGATACATGGGCGATCGTCAAGCTCGTATCCTCAGCAAAAAATATTCTGAGTCCCGGACAGGAATCGAACCTGTAACCTTCTGATTGCCGGTGAGACGCTCTAACTATTGAGCCACCGAGACTCAGATGGAGAGCGAAGGTTACAAGAGCCGTTAAGCAAGTCACGTTCTAGAACCACGAACGCTGTATTATTTCGATAGAATTGTTATGCAAAATAAAGAAATAATTTCAAGTTCCAAAAGTAAACTTGATGTCGACCCATCACGGCCGTCAGCATCAGTGAGGCAAGTTAATTGGGGAGAGCCTGAGCGAGCCCCATAGTTTTGGGGACCCAGACTCTTCGCCGTTTTATGCTTCCAATTGTGTTTTGCGCAAAATTGACGCCAGTC
This sequence comes from Chrysogorgia sp. JL179-B06, assembly GCA_035772405.1. NCBI lineage: Eukaryota > Metazoa > Cnidaria > Anthozoa > Scleralcyonacea > Chrysogorgiidae > Chrysogorgia > Chrysogorgia sp. JL179-B06. The sequence goes on along the minus strand of JAYKKM010000122.1, from coordinate 2,843,616 downwards.
AGACAGAGTAAAATCGTCTGGCGCTCTCGCCCAATGAGACGCAAGAAAACATGAAATTTAACACTTGGTTGACACTTGGTATATATAGTAATAATAATAATATATATTTTCGTCGCCACAATTCATAAAGGCCTATTGTCCATAGGCATCGATGATCGAAGACCAAGCAGAGCTTGAACACCAAGGGCATTTCCACTTGACAAGATTCCCACAGATACATGTACGCATAGCGGACCTTTTTTTTAGTCCTCTATTGGGATTTCAAATCCTTCATTCTCTTTGTTGTTTTTTTATGATAATTTTTATTGAAAAATACGCCGTTCGCGATTTCTGGTTGCCGTCCGTGAAGAAAAAACGCCACTTGTTTAAGCTCTCTATTGAACAACCAGGTGCGCGCAGTTACGAAGCTGATTTAGGTGTTGCATATGTATATATCATATAAGTTATGTTCCTTATTTTCTTCTAGTTATTTTCTAGTATATCATTTCATGTCTATATTTCTAGTTCTACAATATATTATTTCTGACAACCTGGACCTGGCGTCGACGAAGCTTGAATTCCGTCTGGTTCTTTTGTAATTTTCAACAAATGAGCAAATTCGCTGTGTGTTTTATTGGCAAACCCCAATGCAATGCATCCTTCCTTGTCGACCATTCATTAAAACTATTTGCGCTTCGTGTTAGGTACTTCTCCCCTTCCACGCTTCAGCGTCGAAGCTCTGCTCGAACTTGACATCAATATGAGCAGATTCCAGAGTGTATATCAGGTTTATTTGAAGAATGGAGACAAATAATTTTTTTAGGTATGTCTGATTCCCAGACAGATAAAATATGAATAATTTATCAGAAATATTTAGTAGATAACAATGAATTCAATCACCAACTTAATTTCGCTGCCAAATAATGGCTGCCAAAGCGAGAATAACGCTCAATGCATTATCAGTGCACGCCATTTTGATTTTAGTCTTAACTCTTAAGTACACATCGAGTCTTAAGAAGGACACATCGTTCTGTGTCTTAAATTAAGTTCTAAAGAAGAAGAAGGACACATCGTCCGAAACGTCGTCCATGAATATCCGTTTTCGACACATTGAAGTTCTCTTATTTCTCCTTTTCATATTATATGATATTAAACCATATTAGGCGGGAGACGGGACCAAAAACGTCCCGCCAAACACTTTCTCCATGTAAACGGGATGAAATAACGTCCCGTCCCGCTTCTCATATAAACATTCCCAAACGTTCCATTTTCCTATTCTCATTCTTTTCAGCTTGTGACTGCAACCTCCACGCCTCACTCAGTAGCTTCTGTACTGCAACCGGACAGTGCCAATGCAGACGAAGTTTTGACGGCAAGAGATGCGACAAATGTCGGATTGGATTTTTTGGCTTCCCAGAATGCAAAGAGTGCAATTGCCATGCGTCTGGTATCAAGCCTCTTGCTTATCTTCCCTCTGGGTGTAATTCCTCAAATGCGGTAAGTTAATTGTAGAATAACGGAGGTTGCAGAAGAGTTTTCTGTTTCTACTAGAGGGTCTAGTGAAGCTCTAGAATATTTTTTAAAAGTAATATACTATTAAAATGGCGCTAGGTCCGAAGAACAAGTGAGAACATCGAAGATTTAGTGCTTATTTATATTACCTAAACCATAACCGCATGGGTACGAGGCTGTACCACTGCGACTTTAGAGTCTTACGTACCAAATTCACCACCAATGAAAGTAGATGTAAAAACACAAAATTTGACCGTTCATGGTCTTTTTACAACCGTCTAAAGCAACCTGGCGAGGCTGATGGCTTGTGATTAATCATTCAATGAACAATTATTTTGTAGTGCGTTTCATGAACCAAAACAAGTGGATGAGACCATGTGAAGCATTTTCCACTATTTCATTTGTTTATTATATCAGTACCAAGATTTTTAAACTACTTTTAATGAAGAAAAACACCGAGTCTGACCAACAAAATGATAACAGTAACAGGAACTCCGCCAGTAACGTTTTAACACTTCGCCGAATATTAAGGTTTCCAATATATACACTGTAGTTAATGTTTACGACATAAAAGTGTCTCATACCGCTTAGTTTCTTGACAATGTTATTCCCAATGAAGTCCTTGGCCACTGTATTTTTCTAATCTTGTTCTTTGAAAGCCTATCCGACAAAATGATACAGAAACAGTAACGTTTTAACACTTCGCAACAACGTTTCCTTATCAACAATGTGTACACTGTTTCATATTTACGACATAAAAGTGTGTCTTACCTTCTAGTTTCTTCCCAAAATTATTCCCAATGAAGTCCTTGGTCATTATATTTTGCTAATCTTCTTTGAAAGCTTTGAAATACAGAAAAACTCCGAAACAAACGGTCTAAAACGAGTTTACCAACGATGTTTTGGCGGGAAGACCGTTAGCCAATCAGAACGCTGAAACGGTTTCCGCAGTTCAGACGTTCATATGACCGCTGACCGTCTGCATGAAAATCAGGCTAGTATAGCGCAATGGATTAGAGGAACTTTGAGGAAACTAATCATTTCAAATGCAAAACAATGTCTATCGTTGCAGATAAAGTGCACTTGCAAAGACAATGTGTACGGAAAACATTGCGACACCTGTAAAGACTTTCACTACAATCTACAATTCAATAACCCAAAAGGATGTCAAACGTGCAGGTGTAGTTCTCAAGGTACCATGAGTCAGCTCAGAAACTGTGACAAGGTGTCCGGCCAATGTCCGTGCAAAACCAACGTTAATACAATGAGTTGTGCTTCTTGTGAGGACGGCTTCACGACATTGCGGGACTACAGCATATTTGGATGCAAAGGTGAGTGTTGGTATCAACACACCGCGGGGGGAAAGCATGCACGTGGAAAAAGCACGCACAGGGAAAAGTACCTAGGTGGAAAGTAACGAGTGGAGAAGTAACCCAGGGGGAAGTTCCTCCGGTAAAAGTTACACTGTAGTTTATTGATTATAACCTCAAATACGATATTATTAATATAGATTCTACATGTGAATAGTTGAATGCCAAAATATTTTATAATTTCAAGCTTTGCGTTGATGTTCTATTTAAGAAATAGAAAATATTTTCCGTGTTTCCATAGAGTTATAGAAACACGAGTGGAAGTTTGGGAGAACGAGAAATGGCAGTGGGAACACGAGCCCGCAGGGCGAGTGTTTCCACGCTATTTCGAGTTCTCCCAAACTTTCACCAGTGTTTCTATAACGTATGGGAACACGGAAAGATGTTTTCTATTTCTTCTAGAAAATAACACTGACGAAATAAGTAATAAGACTCTTTTATTAAAATGATAAAAATATACATTCTCCTTACTTACGCTAGACAGCGTCGTGGGCTGCTCAAATGAACATAAACGCTCTTAACTGTGAAGAAAAGCATCCAATCTTCTCGTTTTTCTTCTTGTTTGCTGTCACAGAACATATTTATCGACATTTTAGCTGTTTGTGAGCAAAGGTTCGTCTTACAGTCCATTTTATAAAAATGGCGGGAAAAACCCATGTTTTCCATCGAGTTATAGAAACACGGCTTTTAGCCAATCAGCGCGTGCGTTTTTAATTTGCTATTTTATAAAAAGGTTTGTTTATCCGAAATGCTAATGAATGTGACGTCAAATAATCATTTCGGATACAATATTCTGCTGCTAGAAAAATTTGATTTATTCAAAGGTTCATGATATGCTTGAACGCTATACTAGAGATTTTATCAACTTTTTTACTCAAATCCTCGCTCAACCAGTTTATTTGTTTGAAATGCTATCGATCACTATAACTCACCAAGCTTGGATATTCTTTTTTTTCTTTTCAAGGTTGTGAATGTGATTATGGCGGATCGTGGGATAACTCGTGCAACTGGAAAACAGGCGCGTGCTCGTGTAAACGAAATATCGGGGGCAAGAAGTGCACAAGGTACAATAGGGATACCTTAGGGGAGGAGGTTGTGCAGTGCGGCCCCGTTTTTGGATCCAAAAACATCGTACAAAGTGCGCTAGTTGTTTCACTTCAGAATGTTCTTCGCCGGAAAATAATTTGAGAGTAAATACGACCATCCTCTTTTATGCTTTACGGAATGAAAACGCTCTGTGATGTATGGTCAAACAAGATCACGAGGGTTGAATAGAGTTGCAATTCGCTCTCTCTCAGTCAAACGACGCGAATCACTAAGGCCACGTTTACACGAGAGCAAACCTTCCAGACTCGCAGTGAACCCGCGTTCTGTGGTAGCCGGATTCGTTCTGCCGCGTGCTTCTGCACTTTTGTACGTTCGTATAACCGTACTTTCGTTCGCCGGTAAACTACCATGTTCTTTCTAGAAAGAAACTACCATGTTCTTTCGTAGCCGTACTTCGTACGCCGGTAGTAGGATTCGTTTAGCCGCGAACTTTCGTACCAGTACTTTTGCCGTTTGAATCCAAATCCAAAGAAATGACTCGTGCAAACGATCCGGATACTTTTGTCACCTGCTTTACTGAATTTATCACCGCAGTTATCCCCAAATATTCCCGAATTCATTTGTTTAACCAAAACGATACAATCCTCCTATTTCTTGGTGCACATGACTAGATCGTAGTCGGCAGAATCATGTTGAGACAGCCAACACCACTAACTCAGCGATAAATAATATTTGTGGACTAACAAAATATATTTGTGGACTGACAACATATATTTGTGGAATGACAAAATATATTTATGGGCTCACAAAATATATTTTCCCACTAACAAAATATATTTGTGGACTGACAAAATATATTTGTGGACTGACAAAATATATTTGTGGACTGACAAAATATATTTGTGGACTGACAAAATATATTTGTGGACTGACAAAATATATTTGTGGACTGACAAAATATATTTGTGGACTGACAAAATATATTTGTGGACTGACAAAATATATTTGTCCACTAACAAAATATATTTGTTAACTGACAAATTCAATTTGTGGACTGACAAAATATATTTGTGGACTAACAAAATATATTTGTGGACTGACAAAATATATTTGTGGACTGATAAAATATATTTGTGGACTGACAAAATATATTTGCCCACTAACAAAATATATTTGTGGACTGACAAAATATATTTGTGGACTGATAAAATATATTTGTGGACTGACAAAATATATTTGTGGACTGACAAAATATATTTGTGGACTGACAAAATATATTTGTGGACTGACAAAATATATTTGTCCACTAACAAAATATATTTGTTAACTAACAAATTCAATTTGTGGACTGACAAAATATATTTGTGGACTAACAAAATATATTTGTGGACTGACAAAATATATTTATGGGCTGACAAAATATATTTGCCCACTAACAAAATATATTTGTGAACTCACAAAATATATTTGTGGACTGACAAAATATATTTGTGGACTGACAAAATATATTTGTGGACTGACAAAATATATTTTCCCACTAACAAAACATATTTGTGGAGTGACAAAATATATTTGACCACTGAAACTATTATTTGCGCATTGCATATACGGGCCACCGTAATATACTATATAAATGTAGTTAAGTATTTCTGCATTTGTTATAGAACATTTTATACGAAGGAAAGCATTTTAAATACATTCGTAACGTCACTTACTAGTCATATTAAACTCATAAAATAGATGCTTTTGAATAAGTGATAAAACGTGTTGTGCTGCAGTGTAGAAATACAAATAAAATATCTAAAAAAGTTAGTGTACTGCCGAAATAGCGTGTGAGTTGTCTAACGTTTCGAACGAAGGCCCTTCGTCAGAGAGTGAAACGTAAAGTGAAATAATAACTGAGTGATTATTTCACTTTTTACTTCACCATATTATTTCACAATGACGAAGGGCCTTCACTCGAAACGTTAGACACTAACTTACACACTATTTCGGCAGTACACCAACTTTTCTAGATATTTGATTTGCTTTTAAATAATTTCGATTTCGACCGTTTGGCGAAATGGTTCGTAATATTTACGACGAACATGTTACCGCTGAGTTAGTGGTGTTGGCGGGCTCAACATGGTTCTGCCGACTACCATCTAGTGCGCACGCTATTTCTTCGTGTAAACGGTTCATGAAATGGAACATTTCAGATGAATCCGAAAACCTTTCCTGTCGTGTAAACGTGGTCTAAATGTATAATAATTCATGTCGTGAGGTCACACGAAAATTTCCGAACGATATGCGCACGCAACCGAATGACAATGAAGTGTTTTGTGAAATCTAACCATGTACATTCGGTGACTTCCGTCAAACAACCGCCACCAACTCTCATAGAGAGAGAGAAAGTCGATGAGATTTTTGACGGTAAAATTACACAATGTTATTGGTCAACGTCAGGTCCAGATTCTGCCGTAATGACCTACACAGAATTTGCGAGGGCATTACGAACATTAAAGTTTTGTTTTTTAGTTATCTGTATAGAGGATCAAAAAATAGCTGATAAGTTATTTTACAGTTTTTGATTTGGACTTTTCGTTTGGAAGATATTTTGCATCCAAATTAAGAAATGTAAGCAAATTCCGATTAAAAACCAGGATCTTCCCAGGATCTTCCCAGCGTTGTAAACAAACAAGCTCGATTCCTAGATTATACTTTAAAATTTATCGTTTGTGTTGAACTTTTCAATCATGCCAGACAGATGCGCAGTATATGGATGTTCTAACGAAGCGAATTTGAAAGAAAAATATCTGTCCATCGTATTCCTTACTTGAACGATACCTTACTAGAACGATTCTTTACTTGAACGATACGTGGACAGTAAATATGAATATCACATAGAGAACTTGCAGTGTTTACAAGTTCCCCAAGGCAAAACACGCATTCATCTCTTAAATGACGTCAAGGTGTGGCTCGTTCCAGGCCTTTCTAATTTGCGGCTTTTTTATATAAATAGCAATGTTTAAAGAGTGATGTCTTCCAAACAAAAAGTCCAAATCAAAAACTATAAATTAACTTATCAGCTATTTTTCATCTTCTATACAGATAACTAAAAAACCAAAGGGCTGTATGGCACTTTAAGCAATTTCTATCAAAAGGTTACCCTGCTCTAAAGTTGAAATTAATATTTTCTTTTCTGTAGTGTCAAGTCTGATAAACATTACGTGAAAAACCTTCACCACGTACGTGCCGAATTCGAAACCGCAACGCTAACTCGTGGTCAACCTGTCACAATACGTTACAGCGACCGAGAATGTCCGGGATTCTCCGGTCGGGGTTATGTCCCGGTCTCAGACAAGCAGGTAAAAGGTTTTACAATGGTAGTATTTTACGCGTTTCATGTCATATTTACATATGTATTATTTTGGTACTTTTAGTCGAACTCACTCCATGTAGTCTGTAGTTAGATTCCTTTGTTGATGTCAAAATTAACAACCAATGTCAATCACGCGCCGAGTAGTCTTAATATCCATTTGGTGTAATAATAAATGTTGGTAGTGGTGGTGGTGATGATGGTGGTGTTGTGGTCGTCCACTTCGTCGTTGTTGCCATTGTTGTTGTTGTTGTTGTTGTTGTTGTTGTTGTTGTTGTTGTTGTTGTTGTTGTTGTTGTTGTTGTTGTTGTTGTTGTTGTTGTTGTTGTTGTTGTTGTTGTTGTTGTTGTTGTTGTTGTTGTTGTTGTTGTTATTGTTGTTTAAACACGAGTAAGAGTTCGTCTTTGGATTTCAAAACACAGAGAAGCGATTTGAAAAAGCGAGGCATATCCGAGTTTTTTAACGATCTTCGACGTGTTTTGATTTCGGAGAAATAACCCTTTACGAGTATTTGAACTTGCTTCTCAAAGAAAAAGAGAAAATCGAGATGAAAGTTGGCGAAATTTGTGTAGAATCGTCATCCGATTTCAAACCTTCCGTTAAACATTTTATTCTCTGTGTTTTTGGCTTATGAAATATTAATGAGTTTGAGTTTTGTTATTTAAACATTTCGTAGAGCACATTTGACGTCACAGTATCCATCCCACGACCCACAAAATATAATCTACTTATTCGCTATGTCCTGGATTCCTCTTCGCCAGTGTTTGGTCAAGTAACGATATCTCCCACAGAAGAAGTTGGTATGTGATATTTACGAAATAGAAAACATTTTCCGTGTTTACATACAGTTATAGAAACACGAGTGGAAGTTTGGGAGAACGAGAAATTAGTGGGAACACGAGCCCGCAGTGCGAGTGTTTCCACGCTATTTCGAGTTCTACCAAACTTTTACGAGTGTTTCTATAACTGTATGTAAACACGGAAAGATTTTTCTATTTCTTTTATAAAATAACGCTGAGGAAATAAGTAATAAGACTCTTTTATTAAAGTGATGAAAATATACATTCTCGTTACTCACACTAGACAGCGTCGCCGGCTGTTCAAATGAACATAAACACTCTTAACTGTGAAGAAAAGCATCCAATCTTCTCGTTTTTCTTCTTGTTGGCTGTCACAGAACATATTTTTCGTCTTGCAGTCCATTTTATAAAAATGGCGGGAAAAATCCATGTTTACATACAGTTCAAAGATAAACATGGCTCTTAGCCAATCAGTGCGCAAGTTTTCAAAATGTTATTTTACAAAAAAACATATTTTAAGCTGCAATAATCTTATAATCTGCAATGATATTTCCATTGCTACGATCTTAATTAAAACATAATCATAGTTTTAACTACCATTATTATATATGGCTTGGCTCGTGAGCGGTCTTAACGCAGCTTTTCTGTAATTTGATTGGTTCCTGAGCGATCTTTACAAACCGGTAAAGACCGGTCATTACAAAACAACTGAAAAGTTTTAAAAAATTGCGAAAAAAATGAGGAAATGTGAGAAATATAAAAGAGATTATTAAAGACCTTATTAACTTCGTTTGGTCCGTATTTACGGAAACATTATCCTGCCCTTTGTCTTTTCGCACAAACATCGCTCCTTCGTCACGCGGTCTGTAGACCGCGGGCAGGATAATTTCGCCATAAAGACCTCCCGCTCTGTCAATAAGTGTTTATTACATAAGGGACCGATCAAAAAGTAACTGCTAGGGTGGGCCGGAGGGAATTTGGATGGGTGGGCCATTAAAGTGTCTATGAAGTGAAAAATTCGCTAACTTTTTTAAACTTTTTTTTTGCTATAACGGACAAAGTAGCACGGCAGGAGCGTACACCGAAAATTTCAAGTAAATCTGCTGCGTAGTCTTCGAGCTATCAACTCTCAAAGTTTGGCATGGCTAAATGTTTTTGGTGAATCTGAAATGCGCGGTTCATTGTCTTGTGACGTATGCACGTGTACTTACTAGACCACCTGCATACGTCACATACCACATATATTCAATCCCAGTCTTTCCCTATTTTGTAACGTTATACTATGCCAATGGTCAAACTTTGAGAGACTATGCAACAGATTCACTTGAAATTTTCAGTGAATGATCCTGCCGTGCTACTTTGTTCGTTAGAGCAAAAAAATGCTAGCGATTTTTTCACTTCATAGATTTTTTCACTTCATTTTTGCACTCATACTATAAGTAACATTCAAAATAAAATAAATTCAAAATAAGAAACAAAATTTATAATATAAGAAACAAAAATTTATAAATCCTGTTATTGTTAATAGTTTTCACGATTATCTTACACTGCCAACAAAGTCAACAAAAATTTTAAATTTCAAAAATATTTTTAAATAAAAAAACTTCGGCAGTGTGAGATAATCATGAAAATGATCTCTTCATGTTTCTCTGAGGATGACTCTGTAATATAATTAATCTATGAAGGTTTGGTGCAGGTATTGTAATTGAGGCACGTTATCAAATATTATATTCTTCGATTGCAAGAACTTACCATTCTTAGAATCTGCCACTTTAGACTTTCTATGTTGACTGTCAATCTGTTTCCTCCCACAGACCCACTCCCCACAGGTTACGAAAGCGTGCAAGTCGTGTCACTTCAATTTCCACCGACGGCGACCCGTAGCAAGACCTACGCCGATTTTCTAACAGTCACAAAAGCAAGCCGCAAAGCTGAATTTTTCTTAAGTCGAGGAAAATGGAGAATAACCCTGTTTGGCGCTGCATCTAAACTACTGTTGGTAGGTATTGGGCGTGTTTAACGGGGATAAAACGCTTCTTAAGGTCGCTGACGAAAGTTACCTTTGAAGTGGGTTGCAAGGGTATCAATTAGATTTTTCTATTTTTATTTGACAATTAGACAATTAGATAACGAGCCAGGATAGCAACTTTGTTTAAACTTTGATTTCCAAGCAAACTTGAGGACGCCGTTGTTGACTTTTAACCGCTGGCATTTCCAATCATTAAGTATCGGCGGATAGATAACGATTTTATTAACCAATATTATTATTTATTTAAAATAATTCGTGATCGCTGATTGGCTAACAGCCAACGGTGAAATCGTCATATCAACTCATTGCCCTACCAAATATGGAGTTGTGACATCAATGGTGCAATATGACAAAAGATTATTGCACGATTGACGTCACCTGGTGCAATATGAAAAACTAATATTGCACGCTATCACGTTTTCCCAACGATCCAGTTGTTAAATAGTTGATAAAGTTAATCTTTTAAATAAATAATAAATTTGGTTTTCGCATGATATGAAGAATTATCAAGGCCTCAGTTTGTGTTATCCGCCTCAGCCTTCGACTTCGGCAGATAACACAAACTTCGGCCTTGATCATGCTTAATCTCATTCAATAATTGATAAATATTATATATAGCTACTAGTAGGTAGAATTGCTATCTCGCAATTTGAGTGGCTCCTCTACTACTGGCTAATACCCGTGTTTGGATCAGGTTATCCAAACACGGGAATTTTGAGGTCGTGTCACACAAAAAGCAAATCATGCCGGCCCATCATCGTTTTTAAACATTAACATTCTACATAGTATGCACAATAACTATAAATAAAATATATAGCAATCTTCCCTGTTAATTTTCACAAGATTTTGCAAAAAATAGGCCGAAAATATATAGGAAATTATAAGTATTTAAAGTGCACAAAGCAACGCTAAAGCGAACGAGAATTTCCGTATAATTTGTGAAGGCGAAGTTTACCTTATTGAAAATTTCAATAAAACCCAAAAAAGACAACACTTTTATAGACATAGTCTACCAAGAGAACATGGAAATGGTGTCAAATGTTTATTTTAGTTTTCGTCGGGCAGGATATTTACGAAGAAACCATTTATTTTGTTCCTGTAGCCAACAAAAAATCACCGAACAACACTTCGACAGTGAGAGAATACCATTCAATAAAACCCAAAAAGACAACATTTTTATAGACATACGCCTGCATTCTAAAAGCTCACTCACACTCACACTCAATGAGTGGACGCTCAAACTCAATGAGTGCAACTCACCACTCAATGAGTGTCCACTCACACTCACTGAGTATAATGCTACACTCACACTTCAACCATTCAAAGACACCACTCACACTCAAGTGAATCGCAGATGTGGAGTGAAGTGTGAGTGAGAGGTATACGTCCCTTGAGCTGCACTCATGTGTACTTAGTCACAACAAGATGGCGGAGAGGTGGCTAAATAGGTTAGAATGTTTGGATAATATTGCAACAAACAACCGAAATAAACGAAAACCATATAGGTTTGATTATGGGAAATATGATGAGGAGCAATTCCGGAGCAGATACCGGTTAACTAAGGCTGGATTTCGTGAGTTATTGGAAATAATCAAGGCAGACATCTCTGCACACAACGACCGAGGAAAACCCGTTCCTGCTGATATTCAACTATTGTTGACGCTGCGGTTTTATGCCACGGGTACATTCCAGCTAGCATGCGGAGACTTGTGTGATATTTCACAGCCATCAGCAAGTCGGATTATTAAACGTGTGTCCGAGTCCATCGCACGTTTAAAGGATAACTACATTACCTTCCCGGCAGATGAAATGCTTGATCAACTCAAACGTGATTTCTGGCGAATTTGTGCATTTCCTAGTGTTGTGGGTGCAATTGACTGTACTCATATAAAGATACCATGCCCGGGGGGTGCTAATGCTGAACTATTTCGAAATCGAAAAGGATACTTCTCAATCAACGTTCAAGCTGTGTGCGGACCCACGTTAGAAATGTTAAATATTGTTGCTCGTTGGCCAGGTAGCGTCCACGACGCCAGAATTTTCGATAACAGTCGCATTTGTGCACAATTCGAACATGGTGATATCCCTGGCATCTTACTTGGTGATAGCGGTTACCCATGCCGGCCATATCTCATGACACCACTACTTAATCCGCAGACCCGACCACAACACGCATATAATGTGGCTCAAATACGTACACGAAATACAGTGGAGCGGATGTTTGGCACATGGAAGAGGTTGTTCCCATGTCTATCAACGACCCTGCGTACAAAACTGCAAACGACGCTAACTGTCATTGTCGCTACAGGTGTGTTGTACAACTATATAAGAAGCCGACATGACCCTATTGACGAACCCGAGCATATTCCGGCTGCTGAAGAAGGCGTACCTGATATGCCTGATGGTGAACGGCGTTTGGGAAATGCTGTGCGTCAAGCCCTGATCGTGCAACATTTCACATAATGTCTGAACAACTTATCCCATTTAATAACACAATTAATATACAGGTATTACATATTCTCTAATAACACAACTTAATTCCGCCCAGAACATGCAAGAGAATACACGCGTGTACATTTTAGCCGTTATTTACGTCATTAATGTTGGTAGCTAGTTTTGCTTCCTAGCCCGTGTGTTTGGTCTAGGTTGTTCCTCCTGTGTTATTTTCATGGCCTTCGTCATCGTCTCCCAATATTGCCCTTCCGCGTCTAGCACTTCCATTTTCCGTTTGTGTGCAATTACGATGTTCGTTTTCTTGATATCCAGGATCTCCATCTCCGCCTCATGCTGTTTGGTTTGCATATCCAAACAACGTGCCTGGGCCGCGGATATTTGCGCTTTTTTGGGCAAGGACGGTGTTAGCGCCGCCTCAACGACACATGACGGCAATTCATGTTGGTTTGGTGTAACTGATGTTGTCGCTTCTGCATCAATTTCATCGTCGTCGTGTTCTATAAATGCACCAATGTAAATGATGTTTACAACATGGAATATAATAGATCGGATGGTGCAATTATATCACACCTGGATAATGTTTTATAGCATTGTCATACCTGTTTCATAATTATCGTCGTCAAACGGGTTAATTAGGCTGTCTATTTGAGCGGGAATAATAGAGGCAACAGCCGCAGCTTCGTCGTCTTGGTTGGATGTTGAGGGGCCACCACCAGTTAATTTACACTCTCTCCTCTCTTTAGCCAGTCGTTTCTTGGCACGGGCCTTTAAATTTTCCCAACATTTTTTTAACTGCTTCGCATCCCTCTTAGTCACACCTGACTGGGAATTGAACTCTTCGGATACAGCTTCCCACGCGCTGTTTTTCTTTTTTATCGTTCTGTAATCGTTCCTTTTATTTTCTATCAGATCTTTGTGCTTTCGCACTAACTCCGTTACAAGCGCCTTTTCTAATTGCGAATAATATTGTCTGCTGTCAGACATCTTGTGCAGCACCGCAGTACGAATGCAATTGATGATTCTACAACATGCCTATATGGTACTTCCCAACCTCATCAATATTCAACGTTATACACACACTCCAGCAAGTCACACTCGAGCGACCTCTATGAATGCAAATCTGCCTAATAATTTCAAGCGTGAGTGCTCCCTCGTTGAGTGGACACTCACACTCATACTCCACTCTCACTCACACTTCAGTTCTACTTGAGTGCATCTCACTGGAGCGTAACTCAAGTGTGAGTGTGAGCGAGCTTTTAGAATGCAGGCGTTAGTCCACCAAGAGAACATGGAAAATGTGTAAAATGTTTATTTTACCTCTTGTCGGGCTCTTGTAGCCAACACAAATTCACCGAACAACACTTCGACAGTGAGAGAAAACCACAAAAAAGATTCTGTGTTGTAGAATATGAAGGCTAGGCAAACTCACAACATCACTTTACATCTGCAGCAATCCAACATAAAGTTAAACGGCATATTCTTGTGATTAAATCCATCTGGAAATATATCTTTTTCATCTTTCCAAGCTGTTTTCCTGATGTTTTTACCGATCAAGCTTATTTTCGGCTCTTTGCTGTCGTCAGCGTCAATAGAAAGCTATCCATGATTGGCCGATTAGCTTAGAAGAACCTGAAAGACCCCCCTGATTGGTAGTTGATGGTTTTTGGGAGAATTGCAATGTTGATCTAATTATATTAATAACTTTTAGTGATATTTCTCTGTGGTTATTTTATAAAAGAAATACCTAATGGGTTTCCGTGTTTGGATAACGTGATCCAAACACTTGGAATGTTGCTCGCCTTTAGAAAAGCTAAAAACACTCGCCTATCGGCTCGTGTTTCTTTACGCTTTTCTCAAGTCTCGCAACATCCCGCGTGTTTGGATCACGTTATCCAAACACGGAAACCCATTAGGTATTTCTTAAATCACCTCATATCCAGCAGTAGAGAAAAAACAAGATGGCGGCATGTTTTTTAAGCCGAAAAAAGCTGAAATTGATGGGGTTTTACAAAGAAACCCCCAACTGACTAAGTGTTTGGCTATATAATAAAACAATTATACCATTCGCTCTCATCTTATATGAACTAATAGCCAACGAGGCGCTCATATACGACTCGAGCTCATGGTGTAATTATTAAATGGCTACGGCTACTTCCGGTGGAATTATAAGCGATATTGTACACTTAATGTCTGCTCGCGAGGGAAATAGTTAGTTTTGTTTTCCCGAGAGGCTTGGTGTTTCCCGAGACGAAGTCGAGGTAAACATCAAGACTCGAGGGAAAACAAAACTAACTATTTCGCAAGGGAGCAGACATTAAGCGATTTGTTATATAGCGATGGAGAAAAACTAAACATACAAGGCTATCCACGCAACAGTTTTAACAATTTCAAAATTATTGCCCAAGCGGGCAATAATTAACAACTTATTGCCCGCTCGGTAGACATTTGAATTTATCTAAGCCCACGTGACCACAAATCAACCAATGATAGTCTGTATTATATCTAGGGAAACCACAGCTATATAACAAGATTGATTAATTTTCGGTCGGCGGATTTTGCCGTAATACCCGAAGGCGATTACGCTTTTTTTACGGTTTTGGCGGGAAAAATAGAAGAGTGAAGCACAAATAGAAGAGTGAAGGCAAAATGCCCTGGGTACGAGGTCACAACGACCAATTTTTCCTTGACAAGTTCTTTGTTAGTTTTATTTGCTCGTGTGTATGACGAACAACTTTTTATGGTATGTTTTGAAATAGATTTTCTTATGCAGCAATGCTCGCGAATGAACCTGTGCTCGGTGACCTACGACGTATATTTCTTGACAAACGTTCCTTGACGACCTTACAAACAAACACACGAGAAAATTAAACTTGTCAAGGAAAACTTGGTCGTGTGTACAGGGCTTAAATGACTTCATTTTCTTTTTTTCTTTTCACCTTCAGGACTACTTGGTGATGATTCCCGAGGAGTACTACAGAGCAACACATCTTCGCAGGCGCATCGATGAGCCTTGTACAGTTGACTCCACGGACGAGTTCTGCGTCGAGTATAAGTATTTGAAGATCACAGGAGATGACGTCATCACAGTACCGACGACAAACGGTCAGTTGATCGGCACCGGGTCTCTGCTGCCGTATGCACCATTCAAGGGTGTCGTTCTTAACCAAGTGGTAAGTGATAGGGTAACATGTCTCATTCGTGGATTAGTGTTAAACTGTGATTAAACAAACATGAGACTATAGTCAGTAGAAAAGAGTTTGTATGAGAGTTATCTTAACTATCTGCATTACTCCTATAGTCAAACCAAGATGAGAGTTCATGAGAGACAGTATATAAAGGCCTGGTCAAACGTGGACGAGAGTTGATGAGAGTTGAAACTTACGCTTGTGTTTGACCGCCAACTCTCGTCAACTCTCATCCGAGCTGCTTCAAATTTTGATGAGAGTCGATGAGAGTTTTAGTTCGTTTGACCGGTGCACGAGAGTCGATGAGAGTTATAAACGGCTAGCGGTTTGATGTTTCTGAGCGTTTTTCTGAAACTCAGCCTCAGGAAAAACCAGAAACAAACGACGTTGAAGTCATTACCCATAATAAAAAGAAAAAAAGAAAATATTATTACATATCTCTTTCCTTCTTTTGATCCACATGCGATTCTCCTCTCTCTTCCATTTTCGCTGTTCTTCTTCCAACAATAAACTTAACAACACCAACAATAATAATAATAATAATAATAATAATACAATTTTTATAGCGCTTAAACTATCAAAAATATTCTAAAGCGCTTTACATGATATTGAATAAAGTAAACTAGATATAGCCTAAAATGCAATCAAGTATGTATGGCAAATAAGGGTCGTATAAAAAGCTAAAAAACTAAAAAACTAAAAAGGCGAAATGACAATATGCAGTTCGTAACTAAAGTCAATAAAAATGCTATAATGCAGCAGTGTCAACATTCATAGGCCTTCCCAAAAAGGTAAGTCTTCAAATTTCTCTTAAAAGAAAGAACTCCATAGCTTTCTCTGATCGACTCGGGGAGAGAGTTCCATAGCGTGGGAGCAGCATACGCGAAAGCTCTGTCGCCCAGGGTCTTGCATTTCGTCTTCGAGATGCAAAGGAGATGGTGGTCATCTGATCTAAGTTGGTAGCGACTAGTGGGCTTTATCACCAACAGTTGTGAGATGTAGTCTGGTGCCATGCCATTTAGAGCCTTATAGACGATGAGTGCGATCTTGAACTCTATACGGAACTTCACGGGTAGCCAGTGAAGATCCTTCAGGATGGGTGTGATGAGATCAAACCTCGAAACTAGGCATGTTATCCTGGCAGCTGCGTTGAGAACTCTCTGCAACCGAGCACACTGGTATTGCGGGAGACCGGATAGAGGTGAATTGCAGTAGTCCAGGTGACATGTCACGAAAGCGTGAACCAGTGTTTTAGTAGATTCAGAAGACAGAAACCTCCTAATTTGTCGAATGTTGTAAATGCCTCGAAAGGCTTTGCTACAAACCTTTCCCACGTGCACATTCATAGACATGTGGTTATCAAACCACGAACCGAGGTTCCGTACGCTCTTGATAGGCTTGATGTTGGACGTACCGACTTTAACAGAGTTATTTTGGCTATCTGTTGTCGAGTTCCGATAATCAAGAGTTCTGTCTTGGTGTCATTGAACATTAGCTTGTGAGATACTAGCCAATCACGAACATCAGCGATACAGGCTTCTATGGCTCTAACAGCATGATCTTGAGTTCCGGTTGATCCTGGCCTGAAGGACATATAAAGCTGAGCATCGTCAGCATATTCGTGAACTGCTGGAAAATGCTTCTCAACGACCTTAAAGAGTCGTGACAGGTATATTAAAAAAAGTATTGGACCGAGGCAGCTGCCTTGGGGAACTCCACAGCTAATTTTAAATTTATCTGAACACTGTTTGTTGACCAGCACACGTTGCGTCCTTCCAGAAAGAAATGACTTCATCCACTTGAGCGCATTACCAGTAACACCATAGTCGGACTCCAGAATATCCGTCATGATCTCGTGGTCGATGGTCTTGGGACGACAAAGGCATTTTCCTTTTGCTTTTCACGAAGCACCCGACGCCATATTTGTTTACATAAAATTTTAAAATTCCAGCCTAGGCCCTAAGGCTTTGCTATGCAACTCTCGTGCTCGTTTGACCGAGCAATGAGAGTTTTGGAAAAACTCATGCAAACTCTCGCCTGTCAACTCTCATCGACTCTCGCTCTCGTTTGATCAAGGCTTAAGAGTTTGTCATGATGAGAGTTACATGTATACGATACATAGTCGAATGTCAAGACATAGTCAATCGAGATATGGTCTGGAAACTCGGCAAACTTCAAAGCGACTATAATGAGCTACGTTTTGATGTTGAACCGTACCTTACACCGTGCACATCCTCTGTTTTAGGTTTATTAATATTTAAACAACACGGTCGAGCGATTCAACCCAAACGATTCTGTTGGATGATTGCTTCATTATACTAAAATACAATAGGTTCAGTGACCGTGCACCGTACACAAAATTGCATAAAGACGAACAAAAAGATAGAACAAAGACTTTAGCTGAGTTTCCAGACCATATCTCGATTGACTATGGTCAATATTATCCTAAGAAAATGTTTCTGGGTTCCAGATAGGTTATAGATGTTCTAACCATTGAGCTACTTAGACTCAGATGGAGAATGAAGGTTACAATGTTGTACATGTACTTGTTCGATTGACATATATGTACTGCCTATGCGGAAGTCACTATATATATAGCAGCATTAATGCTGTCGTTGCTCCCAGTCAAACGAAGATGAGAGTTAAATCGGTAAACAAGAGTTTATATGAAAGTTGTCTGGACTCTCTTTGCTCGCAGTCAAACGAAGATAAGAGTTCATGAGGGTGTGATATCGCACGAATGTTCTTTCTCGTTGAATATTCTTAAAATCGTACGATATAATGCAGTGTTATCAAATGAAAATAAACAGGGAAAATAATCAGGGACAGAAGTTTCTTTGACTTTTGTTTGATTGAAAAAAAAACAACAACAACAGCAACAATAAAAACAACAACACGCTTAGCTTAAGTTAGGTTTATGACGGCATTGCACGCTTTAGCTTCTTGTTCAGAGTTGCAAAAAGTGTTCATCCTTCCTCCGGGGAGGATTTCAAATTTTCAAAACCTTCCTTAAAATATAGCTTCATCAAAATTTTGGCTTTCGTGACATTCATAAATAGCGTGATTTTTACCTTTACCATACTGCTATAGTACTATTGACTGCAATTGCGATTTTTTTTCAACACGTTGTTTTTCACTCGTTTTCACAAAATCTTCCTCAATAGTAAACCTTCCTCACGGGTAGTACCCGCATACCCGCATCTTTTTTGCAACTCTGTTCTTGTTTGACAATTATCTCTCTATAGTCTATATACATAGGCAAAGGAAATGGATTGAGTAATGAAAGTCTAATTTCATTGAATTCTTATTCTAGAGTCAGTTGTATTTACCAATTCCGATCCGAAAGATCAGACAATATGTATTGATGGTCACATATTACCAAGAGGCGAAGACAGTCAGTGACTTAATTGTCGGTGTGACGTCAGGATTTACTGACCAAACTGCTCGTATACGTACTTTTTATTGCAAGTAAGTATAATATCCCCTGTCTGAGTTGGCAATGACGATGATGGTTATATGATGATGATATTGTTGATGATGATCAATAGGATCTCATGGAGCCGTGAGGTAGTGTAATGTTTGTTGTTATTACTTACTTTATTTAAATAAAGTGTTTACTCTATGATTACGATGATTATAGTATTAATATAACATCAAAACTTGACAGCTGCAATAGCATATAGCATCCTTTATGGCTTACTAGAAGTTACAGCAAATTCAAAATACAGCTGCCAGACTTGTTGCAACAGTTAAAAAATAGGATCATATCACCCTTGTGCTTCGTAATCTTCACTGGTTGCCAGTGAGATCAAGGATTGTTTTAAGATACTGATAATTACTTTCAAAGCTTTACATGGCCAGGCACCTACAGTGTATTTAATATTTATATTACTGATTTACTAACTAAATATAAAACTAAACCTTGAGATCATCTAACCGAAATCTGCTACTTGAGCCAAAATCCAAAACGGTGACTCATGGAGACAAAACATTCTCAGTTGCCGCACCAAAAATGTGGAATCATTACCACAGGAAATTAGAATCATTGATATTTTAAGTAGTTTTAAGTCAGCACTTAAGACTTTTCTTTTTTAAAATTAATAGTTTTTTGTTCATAGTGGTAATATATGTACAGTAGTAGGCTTTATCTTATAATGAAACTGAAATTAGTTTTATAAGTAACATTAAAAATATTAATTGTTGTAAGAGCATTGAGACTATTGTATAATGCTCATAATACGTCTTTATTATTATTATTATTATTATTATTTTCAGTTTAACACAGTATGATGTCCTTTATACTGGTCTTTAGGACTCCATGTCAGGTCTTACGACTTAAGATATGGGGAACTTGTCTTATTAATTTCTTCTGATCTCCACTTTCACACCATCTCCTTCTGCCTATCCCTCTACGCAAAGAAATTTACGAAGGATGTTTGCTGTTCCTAACAGGACTGACTTCTGGATTATGTTCATATCATACTTAATCTCCAACGTATCCAAATATTTATGGAGTTTATGTGGCACAGAGCCCAAAGCACCTATGACTATGGGGATCACAATAGTGATCTTTATCCCAAGACCAGATTTAGATTTATCTATCTGATTTTTAAGTCTGATAGAACTACCGTGTATAAATAAATTTCATCTATCTATCTATTTCCAGTCGCAGTTCGCTATAGTTGTTAATCTTCTCGAACTGTTTCTTCTCCAGATTGTGATCTCCAGGGCTTGCCAAATCGATGATCATGCATTTGTTAGCTTCTTTCTTGACTAGGATAATATCAGGTCACTGTAAGATAAGATAAGATAAGAACTTTATTTCAAGAGGGTAGCACCTTATAAAGATTGACAAACCTGTGGCCCTCGAATTAAATAAATTACAAACTTAGAGAAATATAAGTAATGATAAGAAAAATAAATAAATAAATAAATAGAATAATAATAAAGAAGGAAAATCAAGAATAAATATTACTTCGAATCAAATTTAAAAAGTTCGACTTAAAAGCTCTTAAAGAAGGAGCTTTGCGTAGAGTTAAAGGTAGAGAGTTCCAAATATCTGCTGCTACGACAGAAAAAGATCGTCCTCCCTCCTTTTTCTTTTTGGTAATTGGTTGTCGAATTGAAAAATTGCTATATCTAGTGGTTCTTTGATGGAATTCAGAATTAGTCCGAAGAAGATTGTTAATATATGGTGGACAGTTAGCATTCAGACAGTTAGCAGACTGCCGCCTTCCTAATCTCTTCAATAAATGGTATCCACCCAAGCTTTTGGAATAATGGGGCACTTCACTTGTCGAAGCTCCCAAAATGATACGGGCGGCGCGTTTTTGCAACTTGGAAATACGTTCAAGATTTTCTTTGGACGTATTGGACCAGACATTACTTCCATACATCATGATCGACTTGACTGTGGCGTTATAGTACGCAATTCGTTCTTTTATAGGGAGATAGTTCTTTAATTTCCTGAGTAGGCCGATGCGCTGAGCTAATTTACCACTTAATTTATCTATATCCCTGTGTTCAATTAGCTTCCACTTTCTTCTTCTTCTCCAACTCAATCCTCTTGTTGTATTCTTCCTTGCCCTCAATCCCGTCCTTGGTTAGCTCAACTTCATCTGAAATGGTCTTCAGCAACATTTACTCGCTATTGGCTAATTCCATCCTGATATCTTCGCTACAAATTCTGACTGTTATTATTATTATTGTACAGGATAGCCGGACCTCATATTCTGGTTCCCAGCCAGTTCGTAAAACGCCAAATATTGCCGTCTTAATATACATAAACAAAGCATGATAAACATGCATACAATCAAAAGTGAACAGTCACT
The DNA here is from genome assembly GCA_035772405.1 of Chrysogorgia sp. JL179-B06. Classification (NCBI taxonomy): domain Eukaryota; kingdom Metazoa; phylum Cnidaria; class Anthozoa; order Scleralcyonacea; family Chrysogorgiidae; genus Chrysogorgia; species Chrysogorgia sp. JL179-B06. The sequence goes on along the minus strand of JAYKKM010000122.1, from coordinate 2,822,051 downwards.
AACGTCTTTGAATTAACACACTCAAAATCTTTCTAACTATGGACTCGCTTTCCATTAGGACGATTTTAGTCATCTCTCTGGTGATAAAATGAACTTCTTTTATGTCACTTATTTAACTTAACTTATTATTATTATTATTATTATTATTATTATTATTATTACTTTGTGTTATTAATTTACGCCCTGATTATTACTTTATGTGTGTGTTCCAGATATACATTTGGATGCCGCCAAGTGGCCATTGATGATAAGAATAAAGTAATGACATTTCAGCTCTTCCCCAATACACGAAATATGCTAAGCATTGGAGCGCAAACTACGGTGGCTGTGGTAAGAAACAAATACGTTACTTTTTCCAATTTTTATTGATGATCGTTGATTAACAACGCAGAAATCTATCGAAGTTGCTTACCAACCAAAGGAAACAACGTTCAGTCATTGTCGTAAAATTATGTAAGGAAAATATCCGATTTGCGAACGTAAACTTCACTCTGCCTTTGGTCATGCTTGTGCTGTACGACCAACCCTTCTACATGCTAACTAAAAGTGCTATGAGCAACTTTACAGGTGTAGGAATCACTCAATTATGTATATAATATCTTTATTTACCAATCCATTTAACATGATACTTTCGTTTTGTAACACGAGAATACAACGTACTATATTGTTCTAACATCAAGTTTTTATGTCTCACCCGTCCGCTGGCCAGGTTCTAAGTTTGTCCCTACAAGGCTCCCCCCAGTGCGGTAACGTATTGGAACGTTTACCATACGACCAGAGCGTGTCATCAACGGTGGTGTTGGTGGAAGCATGGGAGAGGGCGGTTGAACTGTCTCGGTAGGGACATGTGTCTTAGGATGTTGGGTTGGCGCGCTGGGAAGGGTGTTTTCCATTTTCTTCTCCATGAAAGCTGGCTTAAGTCTGTCAATGGATACCGTATCCTGACATCCGTTTTTATTTACCGTGAAGAACTTGTCATTGCGTTTAATGACGGGGAATGGGCCGTCGTATGGTCGCTGCAGTGGACGTTTGACTGCATCACATCTTACGAAAACATGTGTAGCTTGTTGTAATGTCCTTGGCACGTAAGACAAGCGCGACCCGTGGTGTTGTGGAGGAACTGGACGTTGTCGGTGCATTATATCTTGCAACCGGCCAAGGAATGAGGAACGGTCTACCTCTTTGGTTTGAGAGTCGTTGAAAAATTCACCTGGGAGGTGGAGGGTGGTTCCATAGACCAACTCAGCCGGGCAGCATTCAAGATCCTCCTTGAGGGTGGTCCGGATTCCAAGCATAACGATGGGCAATTCGTCCCACCTGTTTGAGCTAGCCAAACGAGCTTTCAGGGATGTCTTCAATTGACGATGAAAGCGCTCGACGATGCCGTTAGATTGTGGATGGTAGGCTGTGGTGCGATTACGTTTGATCCCGAGGAGAAGCATGAGGGATGCCCAGAGGTGAGATTCGAATTGACGACCACGATCCGACATAATGCTCCTAGGCACACCAAACCTTGATATCCAACCATGCAACAGAGCACGTGCACAACTCTCCGCAGTCATGTCGATCATCGGTATAGCCTCTGTCCACCGGGTATATCGATCAATGCAAGTAAAGAGATAGCTGAACCCATGGGATGGAGGAAGTGGACCAACAATGTCAACATGAATCGCATCAAAACGATGGTCGGGAATATCAAACTGCTGGAAAGGCGCTTTAGTATGTCGTTGAACCTTAGATTGCTGGCAGGCATTGCAGGTCCGAGTCCAACGTCGGACGTCACGATTGAGTCCATGCCATACAAAACGGGCGCTGATGAGCTTACAGGTGGAGCGGGTGCCTGGATGGGCAAGGTTGTGGAGCAAGTTGAATACCTCCCGACGAAATGGCTCTGGAACTACTGGTCTAAAAGTACCCTGAGATGAGTCACAGAGGAGGGTAAGGTTGTCATCACCATCGAGGCTCACGTCTACTAATTTTAAATTGGTTACGCCAGCTTTTAGGCGCTGGGTCTCTTGGTCGTCAGCTTGTGCTCGAGCCATTGCACGAAAATCAAGTTCCATATAGGTGGTTAAATTGATTTGAATTCTAGAAAATGCGTCGGCCACGGCATTATTCTTGCCTTTGACATGTCGAAGGTCGGTCGTGAACTCCGAAATAAAAGCTAACTGCCTGATTTGACGCGGAGAGCGTTGAGTGGAACCACTGGAGATTGCAAAAGTCAATGGTTTGTGATCAGTGTAGACCTGGAAAACGCGGCCTTCGAGAAACCAGCGAAAGTGACGTATATGGCTAAGTAGACACCAAGTAGCTCTCAATCGAACGTACTGTAACGCGTTTCCGCCGGTTGTAACTTACGAGAGAAGAAGGCAATGGGGCGCCACTCATGGTCGATAAATTGCTCCAGGACGGCTCCCACAGCAAAATCGGAGGCGTCAGACGTAATGCTAGTTGGTACATTGCATTGCGGGTGAACCAATAATGTTGCACTGGCTAAGGCTGATTTGCAAAATTGAAATGCTTCATCGCACTCTGGAGTCCAAATATATTCCGGCGAGGATAATAGTCGGTGCAAGGGATGTAACTTGCCAGCACAATGAGGAATAAAGCGATGATAAAAGTTAACCATACCGAGGAACTCGCGTAACCTCTTCTTGTCAACTGGTTGGGGAAAATCATGAACTGCTTGGATGCGGGACGAAAGCGGAGAAATCCCTTGGGCACTGATGTGGTGACCTAAGAATGATAGCTGTGAACGTCCTAGCTCACATTTCTTAGGGTTAATGACCAAACCATAACCTTCTAATCGCTGAAAAAGCTGGTGCAGATGTTGGCGGTGTTGGTCGGGAGTGGTGCTAAAAACCAGGATGTCGTCGATGAATACAAACACGAAATCGAGATGACGACAGACTTCATCCATGAATCGTTGGAATGTCTGTGCGGCATTACGTAGTCCATATGGCACACGGTTGAATTCGAAAAGGCCGAATGGTGTGACGACGGCTGTTTTAGGGACATCCTCGGGAGCAACTGGAATTTGGTGATACGCCCGGACAAGGTCAATTTTCGAGAATATTTTACAACCTGCGAGGCGAGCGGAAAAGTCCTGCACATGAGGCACCGGGTATCGGTCTGGTTTGGTTGCTGCATTAAGGGCTCGATAGTCACCACATGGGCGCCAGTCACCGTTAGACTTTGGGACCATATGAAGTGGGGATGCCCAGTTGCTTGACGATTTGCACACGGTGTGAGAGGACAGCATCTGATCAAACTCTGTTTTGGCAGCCGCAAACTTTTCAGGAGAAAGTCGTCGGGCTTTCGCAAAAGTTGGTGGACCGGTTGTGATAATATGGTGCTGAACATTGTGCTTGACCTCTGGATCAGTAATGCATGGTTTGCAGACAGAGGGAAACTCAGCAAAAATACTATCGAACTCATTGGTGGGTTTGACTAGGGATATGGGACTTAGGGAAAGTGGTCGGACTGAAGAGATTTGTGCAGGAACGGTTACGGATGTTGCTGCATCGACGAGACACGAATTGGAAAGATCAACCAGGATCCGAAAATGTCTCAAGAAATCAGCTCCTAAAATAGGTTGATACACGTCCGCATTGAGAAAAGACCACTTGAGCTGCCGGTGGAGACCGAAGTCCAGGCAAAGTTCACGCTTGCCATAGGTATGAATAGTTGAATTGTTAGCCGCCGTAAGAGAAATACCTTTTCTTCGGTATCGTTTGTCGCGTGGAGTAGCTGGGTAAACACTGACCTCTGCACCAGTATCAACCAAAAAGCGGTTTTTCGATTGTTTATCGGTGACATATAACAGGCGGCTTGAAGCACCCCCAGCCACGTGCGCCTCTACTTGTGGCCGGGCTTGTCGTTTCCCTGAAAGGCGCAGGGTGGACGACATTTGGAAGCCTGGACACCAAATCGGGTGTGATACCAACAAATATCGTTCTTGGCAGTTTCTTGGCCACCAGAAGCTGTCTGGGCTCTAGTGTCTAACAGCTTGAGTACTTTATTGAGGTCAGCTCTGATCGATGAGATCTCAGCAGCAGATTCGGGTGTTTCAATTTGGGTCATTGATGGGTGTGCTTCGGTTAACTCCATCATTCCATCTGCGATCAAGGCTAAGGCGGCGAGGGGTTTGTCGGGGTGGGATAGCACCGATCTGGACGTTGGAAGGTAGTCGTTGTAGAAAAAGCTCACGTAAAAGTTCGTTTTCGGAGTTACCATGTAGCTGTTGTAGGCGTCGGAGCAGTTGAGATGGCTTCCGATCTCCCAATTCTTCAGTATGCAAGTTGTTGGATTTTTCGACGCTTGGAAACGGAAACTCGCTTGGTGAGTGTTTCTTTCAGTACGTCGAACGGATTTGTGGCGGGAGGTGTAAGAATTAGATCACGAACTTCCGTGACTGCTTCAGGCGATAAGGCAGCGACAATATGAGCGAATTTTATACCTTGTGATGTGATCTTTTTCAGCGTAAATTGAGCTTCTACCTGTGCAAACCACAGTTCGGAGTCGGAGGGCCAAAATGGCGGAATTTTGACTACCACGGCGTTCGCAGCTACGACGTTCGTAGCGGCCGTAGGTGGCGAATTTTTATTCGAGGCACTCGACGAAGAAGAGGTCTCCATAATCTTGAAGTAAATACGGGGTCACCAATGTAGGAATCACTCAATTATGTATATAATATCTTTATTTACCAATCCATTTAACATGATACTTTCGTTTTGTAACACGAGAATACAACGTACTATATTGTTCCAACATCAAGTTTTTATGTCTCACCCGTCCGCTGGCCAGGTTCTAAGTTTGTCCCTACACAGGTAAGTAGTCGCAAGTAATCGTTACTTTGCTGTGTAACTATAACAGTAACAATAGTTACTGTAATAGTGTAATGCACTAGTCAGTGGAATCCCCCGCACCCCCAGACCCGGGGAAGACCGCGGATTTAGACCCGACTGACAACTAAATAAAATTAAATTCCCGCATATCGTGGCATTTTTTTGTGTCTAAACCCCTCTCATGCCCCGACCTCGGGGCACTCCACTAGATAAAATAGTTTTCGAATGAAAAATATCGTCAAGAATATATTAAACCACTTTAGTATAATTTACACTGGTCAAGCTACTTCGGATTATTTCACGATAATCACCTAAACATAGCGTTTAGGCAAAATGGCTGCCAGCCGATTTGTTCCAAAAAGATCACCTGTGTATTTATACTAAAACAATTATTCACCTCAGTGTCGGTGAATAGTATGGATATTTACCTCCACTTCGGTGAATAATTGTTAAATATAGTGGCTGTTTGCGACTCAGATGAACGCTCGTTCTTAGGTCACAAATTGTATTTATAAGACAATACAACTGCAATAAAATGCAACCAGATTAGATGTATTTGCTAATCTAATACCCAACTCAAGTTATGTACCTTTGTAACTCGTTACAAATGACTTCTTTCCTGACAGGCTGAAAAACATCCAAAATTGAACCACCTCTTTGTTCTATTGATATCTCTTGAAATAACCATAACTGTTGCGAAAGCTATACATTTTCTGAAAGCCCAATAAACCGGCTTTTACTTGTGCTTTTAAAATTCCCGAACAAAACACATTATGTTAATATGAATTAGCATTAATTAGCATAAATCATGTTGAAAAATTTACATTTTTCTAGAAAAGGCCATCTTGCACGCGGGATCACTTGACTGCGCATGTGCAGTAATCCCACATTCATAGTCTCGCTCACTAGTCTATTAATTTAGTACCTCGGGGAGTGGAAAAAATGCGGGGGGTTAGGGTTAGATAACTCGCTAGGCGGGGGGTTAGGGTTAGGGTTAGGATAAAAGTTGTTTCGGGTTAGTCAATCCAATCAGATTGCTTCCCATGGCAAGTAATCCCCAAAAAAATTTCTGCCCGCGTAGCATCTTGAAAACTCAAAATGCCACTAATCGCAGAGTTGTTTATCAAATCAAATCAAACTTGGCGTGTGAGTGGATCTCATGTTCTTGGCGCTTGTCGAATTTCAATTTTTAATCTTGCGTTACCGTGTGCCGTGTTTTTCGATTGACGACTTTGTGGGTCTTCTATTGACTGGGCCGGTCAGGAAAGAGTCAAAGGACATTAGCAACAAAAATTAAGTTTGTCTAATATGAAAGAATTCGTAAAATATTAGAGTAACAATTTTTACAGCTTTTCCGTATTTTACTTCGTTTTTGAAATATTTCAGTTTGTTTGATATGTAAATGATGGTCTCTGACTCTCTGACGTCAGGTGCAGGATAGAGAATTTTCACTCATTAAAATATTAGTTCCATCTTCAAGTTTGTTGCACAAATTTACTTGAAAATGTGCGTATAATGACTCCTCATGATAATGAACGTTGTAAACTTAGCAATCACTGAGATATAAGACATTTTTTAATGAGTAAAAATTCTCTACCCTGCACCTGACGTCAGAGACCACCTCATTCACATATCAAACAAACTAAAATATTTCAAAAACGAAGTAAAATACGGAAAAGTTGTAAAAGGTGTTACTCTATCATTTTGCGAGTTCGTTCATATTATACAAACTTAATTTTTGTGGTCAATGTCCTTTAAAGTAACTTTGCAACTGTAACTATTGGAGTTTCTGTTCTGCTATCTTCCCTGATCGCTATGGATAGTAATCGCTCTGATATTCCTTCTTGGACATTTCCAGGATTCCGTGACAGTCATTCCGTACGAGCAATGGAGCATCGAGTACACTCTGCCAGCGGAGCACTGCGTGAGAACAAAAACTGGGTGTCTTGAGCCGACCTACGAAATCCACGATAATGCAATCAGGCTTGAAGCGGAGAAGATCGGTCATGGAGTGAAACCGAGCGACGCCTTGAATCCTTCGGTCCGTGCCGCTTATATCACAGGAGATGGAGTAAGTAATAATAATATAATAATAATAATAATAATAATAATTTAATATTTACACTGCGCAAATTAATGAAGGCTTTAGAACAATTTCTTAAGATGAAGAGAGGATTTATTAATGAAAAATATATGTATATGAACATTTGACTGCCCCAACCGCCGGAATCGAATCCCACTGAGCTATTGAGACACGGTCAGAACAGTCAAACATCATATACAATATTTTATACATCGCCCCGACTCTCAAATCTCTACAGGAAAACATCTCATCTTCGACAAAGTATAGAGCGAAGCCTCTCGCAGGACTTCCTCAAGTGGCGAGCTTATCACCGGCTCTTGTATACAAGAGGCTTTAGAACAATTTCTTAAGATGAAGAGAGGATTTATTAATGGTCAAATATATGTTTATGAAAATTTGACTGCCCCAACCGGGAATCGAACCCGAGGTCTCCGAATCAACGCATCGGCGCTCTAACCACTGAGCTATTGAGACACGGTCAGAACAGTCAAACATCATATACATATTTTATACATCGCCCCGACTCTCAAATCTCTACAGGAAAACATCTCATCTTCGACTAAGTATAGAGCTAAGCCTCTCGCAGGACTTCCTCAAGTGGCGAGCTTATCACCGGCTCTTATATACAAGAGGCTTTCCTCTCGCAGGACTTCCTCAAGTAGCGAGCTTATCACCGGCTCTTGTATACAGGTGGCCTTGCTCTTATGAAAGCAATGTTACGTAGTCATTAATCTTAATTTATATCTAACCATTCTAACGATATAAATTGTTATTTAAAAGACTATAAAATAAAATAATTGAAAACATTAATTTAAAATAATAATTCCAAAACAAAATAATTAACCCAAATTATTTTCGGATTGGATCTTATAAAGTAGTATATTCCAAAGCGCTCGTCTATGAAAATACGTAAATACTCCGTATTTTTCGACACATTGAAGTTCACTTATTTCTCTTTTTCGTATTATATCCAGTTCCTTTTAAAACTGAGTAGCTTTCATATTTATATTTGGTTGTTCAGCCATGATAGCGATGTTGTTATATAGTATTGTTCCGCCATCAATACTGTTACAAAGCTGAGCAGCAATAATATAACAATAGCGAACTTGTCTGTTCAGTTCTATATTGTTCAATATTGTTTTTTCCTGTTCCAATAACCGTTGTTGATTCATCAGTGCTGAATAACACTCTTGAAACAATGCTGAACAACATTGTTCGTTCAACATTATTGTTCAGCCATGATGTTACAGTATTGTTCAGCAAACATCCTGCAACAACTTGTGCTTTTTTTAGCTGCGTACAGTTCAGTGTACATTGCTGAGAAACCGTATAATCATGCAGCGGGATAGGTTTATGACATCATTGCACGCTTTGGATTCTGTTTTCACAATTTTCTCTCTATAGCCATAAGCATATTTCTTATATATTATATTGACTGACAACCGATCAGCTCTGACATTGTCATCTCTGCTTCCCCTTTCCAGGTATCCCTAAGCTTGAAAAATCGAATTGAAAAAGGTCGCTACAAAATTCTCGTGAATTACTATCAGCCGTCTAGCACCAAATTAAACGGACGCATCATCGTGGAAAGCGGTCGCTCCACGGCCTTGTCTCTCACTTTAAACCACTGTCCCAACGTAGGTGGATGTCAGGCTCTTGCTCGCGATAAAATCACGGGAATGGCTCGCTTTCTTTACATCATGGGCGACGTAGCCATAACTATTTCTACGCCTGCGCCTGTCTGGATTGTGAGTATTTCAAATTTTTTTGCAATCACTATACATATATACACTATAGTAGTTTACACTATACTAGTTTAGAAACCTAACTATACTACTAGTTTAGAAACCTTAATCACCACAGTAGTTTACACTATACTACCAGTTTAGAAACCTTAATCAACATAGTAGTTTACACTATACTAAGTGTAAACTACTATGTTGATTAAGGTTTCTAAACTTGTAGTATAGTGTAAACTACTATGGTGATTAAGGTTTCTAAACTAGTAGTATAGTGTAAACTACTATGGTGATTAAGGTTTCTAAACGAGTAGTATAGTGTAAACTACTATGTTGATTAAGGTTTCTAAACTAGTATAGTGTAAACTACTATGGTGATTAAGGTTTCTAAACTAGTATAGTGTAAACTACTATGGTGATTAAGGTTTCTAAACTGGTATACTACTAGTTTAGAAACATTAATCACCATAGTAGTTTACACTATACTACAAGTTTAGAAACCTTAATCACCATAGTAGTTTACACTATACTACTAGTTTAGAAACCTTAATCACCATAGTAGTTTACACTATACTACTAGTTTAGAAACCTTAATCACCATAGTAGTTTACACTATACTACTAGTTTAGAAACCTTAATCACCATAGTAGTTTACACTATACTACTTGTTTAGAAACCTTAATCACCATAGTAGTTTACACTATACTACTAATTTAGAAACCTTAATCTCATAGTAGTTTACACTATACTACTAGTTTAGAAACCTTAATCAACATAGTAGTTTACACTATAGTACTAGTTTAGAAACCTTAATCACCAAAGTAGTATATACTATACTAGTTTAGAAACCTTAATCACTATAGTGGTTTACACTATACTACTAGTTTAGAAACCTTAATCACCATAGTAGTTTACACTATACTACTAGTTTAGAAACCTTAATCACCATAGTAGTTTACACTATACTAGTTTAGAAACCTTAATCAACATAGTAGTTTACACTATACTACTAGTTTAGAAACCTTAATCACCATAGTAGTTTACACTATACTAGTTTAGAAACCTTAATCACCATAGTAGTTTACACTATACTACTAGTTTAGAAACCTTAATCAACATAGTAGTTTACACTATACTAGTTTAGAAACCTTAATCAACATAGTAGTTTACACTATACTACTAGTTTAGAAACCTTAATCACCATAGTAGTTTACACTATACTACTAGTTTTGAAACCTTAATCACCATAGTAGTTTACACTATACTACTAGTTTAGAAACCTTAATCACCATAGTAGTTTACACTATACTAGTTTAGAAACCTTAATCACCATAGTAGTTTACACTATACTACTTGTTTAGAAACCTTAATCACCATAGTAGTTTACACTATACTACTAATTTAGAAACCTTAATCTCATAGTAGTTTACACTATACTACTAGTTTAGAAACCTTAATCAACATAGTAGTTTACACTATAGTACTAGTTTAGAAACCTTAATCACCAAAGTAGTATATACTATACTAGTTTAGAAACCTTAATCACTATAGTGGTTTACACTATACTACTAGTTTAGAAACCTTAATCACCATAGTAGTTTACACTATACTACTGGTTTAGAAACCTTAATCACCATAGTAGTTTACACTATACTAGTTTAGAAACCTTAATCAACATAGTAGTTTACACTATACTACTAGTTTAGAAACCTTAATCACCATAGTAGTTTACACTATACTAGTAGTTTAGAAACCTTAATCACCATAGTAGTTTACACTATACTACTAGTTTAGAAACCTTAATCAACATAGTAGTTTACACTATACTTGTTTAGAAACCTTAATCACCATAGTAGTTTACACTATACTAGTAGTTTAGAAACCTTAATCACCATAGTAGTTTACACTATACTAGTATAAAAACCTTAATCACCATATTAGTTTACACCATACTACTAGTTTAGAAACCTTAATCACCATAGTAGTTTACACTATACTACTCGTTTAGAAACCTTAATCAACATAGTAGTTTACACTATACTACTCTTAATCACCATAGTGGTTTACACTATACTACCAGTTTAGAAACCTTAATCACCATAGTAGTTTACACTATACTAGTTTAGAAACCTTAATCACCATAGTAGTTTACACTATACTAGTTTAGAAACCTTAATCACCATAGTAGTTTACACTATACTACCAGTTTAGAAACCTTAATCAACATAGTAGTTTACACTATACTACTGGTTTAGAAGCCTTAATCACCATAGTAGTTTACACTATACTACTGGTTTAGAAACCTTAATCACCATAGTGGTTTACACTATACTAGTTTAGTGTAAACTATAGTATAACTGGAAAAAGGATTATATATATATGTAAAAGGATTAAGGTTTACTATAGTAAACTATAGTAAACCTTAATCCTGTCCCGTTCGTATATATATCCCGGTGATATTATTGTATTTTACCAATCACTGAGTGTCTCTTGAAACGATTACAGCGTATCCAGTATTCTGCTGCTAGTTTTGTTACTGTAAAATATGTTAAGGGATGGACCATTAGAAAAGTGATGGGGGATGGGGAAAAAATCCATGCAAGCAAAAAAGGTTTAAAAAGCACGCAACAGAAATGTCACAGACAAACGTGGCAAAATGCCCACCCCCACATCAATTTTCTAATAGTCCGTCCCTAACAGAACAGATGTTATCCTTAAATTGGGTTGGCTGCCTGCATGTAAGAGAACGCAGGGATTTTCACTTCCTTATTAAAGATGCCTATAAAGCAATATATAGTTATAATTAAGAACACTGCGATCCAGCCCTTCTTCGGTTAATTTAGTTAGGACGATGGAGTCTAACACTTTCAAGATTGTGCATCAAAACTGTTCAACTCCCTCTCAGCTGTAACTAGATAATGGGATAATTTCTTCCAATTCCGCCGTCAAAATATAGACATACTTAAGGAACGTTGCAAAAACCAGAAATAGAACTTTAATTGTACGATCTAATATTGGTTATAATATTGATGGAGTTTGTTTGTATTTAGCGCTTGATTTTGTGCAGCAGCTATTAGGCTTTCAGCTGTTTCACGTTTGAGATCGCCTTTATACCTAACCAATTTCATGATTCTTCTGTTTTCAAACCTTTGTATCTCTCTCAACTGCTCCTGGAGTTTCACATTTTCCACCACCCCCTTCTTCTTGCATCTACCCTTTTCTTGTGCTCTTCCTTGTACTCTTCCTTCCCTTCTATCTGTTCTTTCACTATACCCTCTTCCCTTGCAACTACCTTCAGTAGTTCGATCAAGTTCAGATCAAGTTCAGAAAAGAAGTATGAAGATTATGGGCCTTCCCATGGGCCATCTTCCTAATGCCAGAACACATAATTACTAGAAATACGTTCCGCAATAACCCCTCGCCCGCCTTTTCATACAACCCCACCCCTACAGTTTCTTTTCCCCGTCCATGGTCCCGTGCCCAGACCGCGTTTATCGATAACAGATCCCAAGGCCGGTTCGTACGTAGATGTTGAACGTTATCTCGGCCAATATTTACTCGATTTCAATTCTGAAAACAGTTTTCTCGATTCCTATGCAACACATTCTTTAATGCTGGTCAAACCTCTCTCCTTCCTTTCTCTTGATGTATATAACCTTTGCTCGTTTGACTTCGGACGGCGTTGATTGCCAAGAAAAGATTTCAACCATTAAGCTTGCTTTTCAAGTCTTATATATTCTCTTCAAGTAGACCTCTTTGACTTCATTTCAGAACACATGATGGTGTCAATTTCCAACACATCTAGATATTTATATCCTTCGCAATCAGGCTCCGTCATTTCCTTTCCATTCGGGAGTTGGATGCCTCGGCTTTCCACTCTTCGTCCTGTCTTCAATGTCAGTACTGCACATTTGGATATCCCAAACTCCTTACCAATATCAGTCCAACATTGTCGGACTGTCTGCACCAGCGAATCAACTTCCTTGTCATTCCTGCCGAAGATTTTAAGATGTATTTATATTAACTGCACAGTGTCATCAGCACAGTATCATGTGCTGAATACCTATGAAACCCCATTAAGGCTATTTTTCACCGGAGGAGGAGAAATTGAATCATCGGAAGGAATTACTCAAGGAGATCCCCTGGCAATGGCTATGTACGCTCTTGTTTTGACACCTTTAATTCGAAGATTGAGATCAGGTGAGCCAAGAGTTAAACAAGTATGGTTTGCTGATGATTCCACTGCAGGATGAAAGATCGAAGAATTAAGAAGACGGTGGCATTGTCTATCAGCTATCGGTCCACAGATGGAATACCATCCAAATGCAAGTAAAACACACCTCATTGATAAACCAGAGTTTCAAGAAGCAGCAATCAAAGTTTTTGAAGGAATGGGAATTGTAGTGACAACTGATGGACATGAGATGCTTGGTTCAACTGTTGATTCAACCTGTTTTGCTAACGAATATGAATATTATTATTATTAGAAGCACGGCAGGAGCGTTCACTGAAGTGAATCTGGTGCATGTTCAAGTGAATCTGATGCATAGACTTGGAGCTATGACTCTTAAAGTTTGGCATGGCTTATCCATTTTTGGAGAAATCTGAATACTCGGTTAGAGTTCCTGATGACATATGCATGTACAACTATGCATTACAACAATAGATTGTGGAATATTTGCCCATCTGTGTACATTATAAACAACTCCGCATATTCGATCCCAGTATTTCATTGTTTGTAATGTTAAACTACGCCAAGGGGCCAACTTTGGCATTCGATATCCCGAAAAGCAGTGCATTTATTTTATTTTTTTAGAATATTGTTATTTACATGATAAGATTTGTTTTAAAAATATTTTTAAAAAATCTGAATTATTTACTTCAGAGACACTTTAAGATCTAATCGGGACCATTTGCAAAAATGCAAAAAATGAAATTGTCTTCCGGTTGTAAATCGAATCTGTTTGATATTTTTCACTTGTTTATCTTTTAATTTACTTTGCTGAATACAGTGGAACCTCCAGATTACGGACACTTCGGCATCGAAGTTTGCTGTACGTTGTTTGGAGGTGTCCTCTATCTAGAGGTTTTCTATTATAAATAATTATATCAGTATCTGGACTTACTATCCATTTTCCGTTATACAGAGTGTCCGTTAGTAGAGGTTCTACTATGGTTATGTATTCTTTCTCCTTGTTTTCACTTCATTCCAAATTCCTTCCCTTGCATGTCTCTCATTCTTACCAAATCTGTCTGTCTGTCTGTCTAACAATGATTTACCCTATTGTCTAAATAATTCCCAGGGCAGAATGTTTGCTGATGATACAAACATCACGACTTCTGCGGAAACCGTAGATGAACTTCAGCATTTGGTAAACAGAGATCTGTTGAATATTCATCAATGGCTATTGGCTGACAAGCTTTCATTAAACTTAACTAAGACTGAATTTATTATAATTGGTTCAGATAATAGAATGCGAATTTTGGCTTGGAAATCATAAATTATCCCAAGTTACTTCAACTAAATCCCTTGGCCTCATTATTGATGATAAATTATCTTGGGATGATCACGTAAACACTCTGGTTAAAACAATTTCTAGAGCAATAGCTGGATTGAGAATGGTCAGAAAATATGTACCTTCTAGAACGTTGGTGACCTTATATAAATCTCTAATTCAACCGTTGTTCGATTATTGTGGAATTGTTTGGGGCAACATAAATGTTTCACTAAATGAACGACTTCAGAAATTGCAAAATAGAGCAGCCAGAGTTATAACAAAACAAGGTTATGAAATTAGGTTTTTGGCACTTAGGCGTTCTAAACAGATGCTAATAATGATGCATAAGATTATGCATAATATTGCTCCAAAATACTTAATTAATCAATTCAAAAGGGTAATTGATTCCACCCATTACAATCTGCGCAACTGTGAAAATAACTTAAAACTACCTAATCCCAAGTCAGAATATTTAAAAAAGAGCTTTATCTTTCAAGGAGTTAATTTATGGAATTCTCTAAGTTCTGCTCAAAAAAATATTTCTTCTTTAATGGGATTTAGAAATAGTATAAATGCCTCTTTTCCTCAATTTTGTAAATAATTAATATATATTTAATTTATTTATGTAATAATTACTTGGACACGGCTTTCATGTAAAGCAATTGTATTATTGATGAAACTCCGTGCTTAAATAAAGGTTCTGTCTGTCTGTCTGTCTGTCTGTCTGTATGTCTGTCCGTCTGTCTGTCTGTCTGTCTGTCTGTCTGTCTGTCTGTCTGTCTATCTGTTTGTCTGTCTGTCTGTCTGTCTGTGTCTGCCTGCCTGTCTCATACATTCTCACTCATGTATCAGATGTTGAGTAATCAAATCATTTTTTAATGCATCCTTTTAGGACTATATACTGTTTGTACCAATCAGACATTACAACCCCTCGATGGATAGCAAAAAGCCAGTAAGCTTCGCACAGAAATTCGTCAGCGAGTGTGGCAAGAACAATTTCATCGTCGACAAGTCGTCGTCGCAATTCTGTAAGCAGTCCACGTTCACCATGACGACGTCGTTCAACCTCGGAGCAGCTTCGTGCGCCTGCCATCCGAAAGGCAGCTATTCGTCCGCGTGTGCTACACTCGGGGGGCAGTGTCGCTGCAAGCGAAATTTCGTCGGCCGACGGTGTGACCAATGCAAAGGAGGATATGCTGGTTTTCCCAACTGCAGGCGCGGATAACGGAAATAGGACTGGATCGGGAAACTCAGTGTTCGCGTGCGGCAAAAGTCAATCGGCGTCATATTGGTGTGACCACTTTTGCGGTAAAGCTGTTATAAGCAGTGGTTATAAGTAGTGGTTATAGCAGTAGTTATAAGCAGTGGTTACAATAAACAGTGGTTATAAGTAGTGGTTATAAGCAGTAGTTATAAGCAGTGGTTACAATAAACAGTGGTTATAAGTAGTGGTTATAAGCAGTAGTTATAAGCAGTGGTTATAAGCAGCAGTTACGCGCCTTAGAGGAAGATGGTAAACGTCTGTAAACATGCTGTGCTTTTGCTTGCAATAAGCGAACAAATAATGTAAAAGGGAGCAGGATTACATTTAGCAGTGCTCACACCAATATGGCCGCCGCTAGCTAATTTTGGCCGCATAGTTTATTGTTATGGAGCTGTAGTTTGTATTCTAAATAACGGGAAAACCTTCGACAACTGATTAATTTTAGCATCTGTAGTAAATATATATAGCGTGTTCTCATCAAGATGGCTTCATTTTCTCAACAATAGTTCCTCGATCCAGTCTTTAAATGGAGATAAGTGGCACTAGATCATGGTTGAGTTGGTCGTGGCTAGATGGAATACTCACAGTTAAGGTGACCGTGAGGTACTAAGTCCAAGTCATCTTCAGGACGATCTTTTTTAGTATCCGCGAGAGGTACACCTCTAACTCTAATATAGTCCCCCACCAACTTACACCTCTAACTCTACTATTGTCCCACCAACCTAACTCTACTATTGTCCCACCAACCTACACCTCTAACTCTACTATAGTCTCCCACCAACCTACCCCTCTAACTCTACTATTGTCCCACCAATCTACACCTCTAACACTACTAGTGTCCCACCAACCTACACCTCTAACTCTACTATTGTCCCACCAACCTACACCTCTAACTCTACTAGTGTCCCACCAACCTACACTTCTAACTCTACTATAGTCTCCCACCAATCTACACCTCTAACTCTACTATAGTCTCCTACCAACCTCTAACTCTACTATAGTCTCCCACCAACTTACCCCTCTAACTCTACTATTGTCCCACCAATCTACACCTCTAACACTACTAGTGTCCCACCAACCTACACCTCTAACTCTACTATTGTCCCACCAACCTACACCTCTAACTCTACTATAGTCTCCCACCAACTTACACCTCTAACTCTACTAGTGTCCCACCAACCTACACTTCTAACTCTACTATAGTCTCCCACCAATCTACACCTCTAACTCTACTATAGTCTCCTACCAACCTACACCTCTAACTCTACTATAGTCTCCCACCAACTTACACCTCTAACTCTGCTAGTGTCCCACCAATCTACACCTCTAACACTACTAGTGTCCCACCAACCTACACCTCTAACTCTACTATTGTCCCACCAACCTACACCTCTAACTCTACTATTGTCCACCAACCTACACCTCTAACTCTACTATAGTCTCCCACCAACCTACACCTCTAACTCTACTATAGTCTCCCACCAACCTACACCTCTAACTCTACTATAGTCTCCCACCAACTTACACCTCTAACTCTACTAGTGTCCCACCAACTTACACTCTAACTCTACTATAGTCTCCGACCAACTTACACTCTAACTCTACTATAGTCTCCCACCAACTTACACTCTAACTCTACTATTGTCCACCAACCTACACCTCTAACTCTACTAGTGTCCCACCAACTTACACTCTAACTCTACTATAGTCTCCCACCAACTTACACTCTAACTCTACTGTTGCCGTACCAGCACCCCTAATTCTACTATACCAACATATCACTAAAACCAATGCGTCCATCTTCATTCCTCAGGAGCTAAAATGGCTCCGTTCACTCCTGTCTGACAAAGGTTCCTCCGAAGTTTTTTCTGAGGAGCTCTCTTGGTTTTTCATCACTTGACGACTTTGGGCAGCTAGAGACGAATAAACGAGAATCTTTGAATATACTTTTCATAAAAATATGAGATCATAGACACTTGACTATCTATCCTATTTGATATACTTGAAGCTTGTTTTGAGGGTCCTGAAGGGGGGTCTAGATCCCAGTTTCCCAACGTACAAAATCTAGCAGTTCCCACTTCCATTAAGAACACATTTTAAAATCCCAATCACGTGCTCTCTTTATTAAACTTTTCCCATTCCCAGTGGCATTTTAATCCCATTCCCATTGAGGAAAATCCCTAAGAATCCCCAGTTCCCAGTGCTAAAAATGGACAAATCCCAGGTCCCATTTTACCTTTCAGGACCCTCTGTTTTATGACCTCAGTACTGTCGAAACGGGAACTGAACTCCAAAAATAAATTGCTTTTAAATAATGTTTAGAAATGTTAATAGTTTTACGATATCTGCTCTTGTACTTGAGAAATGGGTTTTCATTCTCGTGACAGGATAATGTAATTTTAATGTATATGATAATGTAATTTATTATATGACAATGACGTAATTCTTCCATATAAGGGCACGAGAACAGAACAAATACCAGGCCGTATTGCATGGTAAAATCCGTATTTCTCCTCTTCTGAACAGAACAAAAATACGGATTTTTTTGCGGCTTTAAACCAAAGCCTAAAATGGCGGATGCGAACTGTCTTTTTAATTTTGAAAATGTAAGTACAGACATGAACGACGCCTTATTATTTTCGTTAAACTCTGACGACTTTGACGATGAATATCTCAAAGCAATGGACAGTTTAACAGAAACAACGTCTGACAACGTATCACAAACAAACCGTATTCACGGCCGACTCGGAAAAATACTTGAGAAACTCGTAAAATACCCGGCCGTATTATATGCCAAACCATTCAATAAGATATAAGTATATATAATAATGTAATGTATATTTTTCACGGGAATTTTACTTGAACGTCACGGCCAAATTTTTAAAAAACATTTCACGATGGCATCTGCAATTGACGAAAGCCGTTTTGCAAACTTATCTCGGGATGAAATTTCTGAACTCGTTGAAAACAAGGATTCAAAAAACACGAGGGCTACGAAAACTGCTGTTTCTACACTAAAAGCTTTTTTCGAAGAAAAACGACCAACGGCAACGCTTGCTGAAAATTTTGAAGATATCTCGAAGGAAGACCTCAACGAATTGCTCGCGGATTTTTATCCCAACACTCGAAAGAAAACCGACAGTCACTACAAGAAATCAGCTATTGCATGGTATTCGTTTTGGTCTGCAAAGACATCGAGATTTATATAATTCCCTCGAAGCTCGATGTTTCCCTCGACTTCGTCGTTCCCCTCGGGACCATTAATTAAGTGTTTATTGTTTCCAGTTTTACTACTGTCCCAAACGTAGACGCATGTACGCATTGCGTACCTATTTTTTACTATATCACGTTCTTTTGAGAACTTAATAGCCGCTTTCTTATTTATTCAATCTTTAGTTGCATGGTATTAACAGGTGGCATGAGTATGCGTTTATAAAGCTAAGAAAATTAATAATTAATATTGTACAGCTCTGTCGCGATTGCAGCTGAGCAGCTTCTGTAAGTGATACTGGAAGAAAGGCAAAATAAATAACGTACATTAAAATTGTTGTGCTGTGAAAGCAGAATCGAATACGCTAAAAGGTTGGTGTACAGCCGAAATAGTGTGTAGGAAAGACGTCTAAGGGCTTGTTTATATGGAGGCGAGTTACCCCGAGTTGAAAACACAGTCTGTTTATACCCCGCATGCAAATAATCGCGG
The DNA here is from genome assembly GCA_035772405.1 of Chrysogorgia sp. JL179-B06. NCBI lineage: Eukaryota > Metazoa > Cnidaria > Anthozoa > Scleralcyonacea > Chrysogorgiidae > Chrysogorgia > Chrysogorgia sp. JL179-B06. The sequence continues at coordinate 2,802,920 of JAYKKM010000122.1, read as the reverse complement.
TAGAACGCGCGAAAATATAAAAGTGTAAACAAATCAAAATGGCTGATCCTAAAGACAGGCGGAAGATATGCTTAATGCTTACCGTTTCGCTTAGTTTCCTTTCATTTCAAATGTATGGCATATGCATAATTTTGCAAGCTCATGTGCACTTAAAAAATGATGTTTTATTGAAACGTTTGTTGGTGATCACGAAATAATTTACTCAGGAAGCTCAAACGAAAGAGATTGTCTCAGTTGCTGCGAAGACCCCGGTCGATGGAGAATCTGCGGGTCCAAATGGAGAATCTTCATCATTATCATTGTAACGTCTTGCCATTTCTTTCCGTAGAGTGTGGTATTGTACAGTTTGTCTGCATAAAAGTCAGTATTGTTAAATTCACAGCTTACTTTGTAACTTGCAATGCACTCTATAATAGTGCTGAGTGCATTTTATCATTCCACCTAAAAAATGTTTTTCCTTCCTTGCGTTTCTTCGCCCTCAGAGGTTCTTTTGGTAATCGGTCCGACACATCTCCGACGATTCCCGACATCACCGATTACCAAAAGAACCTCTGCGGAGGAGAGAGATTCGTACAAAAACATGTTGACGCATGCGTTCTTAAATAAATTTCATCCCGAGACTTTCCCAAAGTCCTTCCCAGTCTTTTTTCGCGGCGGTTTGCTTGCCAGGCGAGTTACCCGCTTGTCCATATATAAAACAGTGGGCCGAAAAAAACCCGGGATCTCGCCTTTGCATATAAACAGGCCCTAAGGTTTTTAGCGAAGGTCCTTCGTCAGAGAGTGAAACGTTAGACCCGCTACACACTATATTTCGGCAGCACACTAACCTTTTAGAGTATTCAACAAAGTACATACTTAGTCTGAGCTTAATACAGACAGCCACTTGTTCAAAGTACCGGATACTTTCTCTGATATCCCCCGAGACGTGCATCACGTTGCCAAGGCAGGCACAACATTTAGTCTCGCCCACAATGTCCTTCGTGGCCTTCGCCAGCTTCAACCGTAGTTCGTAGTATTTCTTAGCGTTTTCGAAGTCCGCCATGATCTCGTAGGCACTCGCCATGTTGTTCAGGAATTTCCCTTCGGCCTTCTTGTCTCCGTCGCTTACCGCCATCTCCAGTCCTTTCTGGAAGCAGTCCAACGCACGGTCGTAACTCTTCACGTTCTTCGCTGTGCAGCCCAAGTTACACAACGCTCTCCTCTCGAGGCGTTTGTCCCGCGCGAGTTCGGCGAGCCGTAACTGCCGTTCGTGGCACTGCAAGGCCTCGTTGTAGCGACCGACCTTATAATAGACGATGCCTAATTCGTTCTGTGCGTTCGCTTCTTCTTTCCTGTTCTTCGCCTTAAACGCCTTCTTGATTGCCACCTGGTATTGCTCTATCTGATGCTCCAGGCTTTCTCTCGGTCCAGTTTCCTCTTCGGTAAGCTCTTCGACAGTTTCATAGGCATTACTTTCACCTTCTTCTTCGGAGAAATTCTCGCCTTCCGCAACACTTGCTTCGGTGTCTTCCATTTTCCCTGACGTTTACTGAATGGGACGTCCAGCCTGAACATGCACGCACATTTCTTGTGGTTCCCATAGCTATCTCCTTATATATACGTACCGGTTAAGGTTTGCATAATTAATAACGTAAGACAGCGCAGGTACAGGAAAAGTATTTTTCTGAGCCTTTCGCACACTTTAACGTACAGACAGAGCAAACCAAGTTAACAAGGAATTTCTTATATGGTTTTGTAGGAATCACTCAATTACGTATATAATATCTTTATTTACTAATCCATTTAACATGATACTTTCGTTTTGTAACACGAGAATACAACATCTATATTGTTCTAACATCAAGTTCTTATGTCTCACCCGTCCGCTGACCAGGTTCTAAGTTTGTCCCTACAAGGCTCCCCCCCAGTGCGGTAACGTATTGGAACGTTTACCGTACGACCAGAGCGTGTCATCAACGGTGGTGTTGGTGGAAGCATGGGAGAGGGCGGTTGAACTGTCTCGGTAGGGACATGTGTCTTAGGATGTTGGGTTGGCGCGCTGGGAAGGGTGTTTTCCATTTTCTTCTCCATGAAAGCTGGCTTAAGTCTGTCAATGGATACCGTATCCTGACATCCGTTTTTATTTACCGTGAAGAACTTGTCATTGCGTTTAATGACGGGGAATGGGCCGTCGTAGGGTCGCTGCAGTGGACGTTTGACTGCATCACATCTTACGAAAACATGTGTAGCTTGTTGTAATGTCCTTGGCACGTAAGACAAGCGCGACCCGTGGTGTTGTGGAGGAACTGGACGTTGTCGGTGCATTATATCTTGCAACCGGCCAAGGAATGAGGAACGGTCGACCTCTTTGGTTTGAGAGTCGTTGAAAAATTCACCTGGGAGGTGGAGGGTGGTTCCATAGACCAACTCAGCCGGGCAGCATTCAAGATCCTCCTTGAGGGTGGTCCGGATTCCAAGCATAACGATGGGCAATTCGTCCCACCAGTTTGAGCTAGCCAAACGAGCTTTCAGGGATGTCTTCAATTGACGATGAAAGCGCTCGACGATGCCGTTAGATTGTGGATGGTAGGCTGTGGTGCGATTACGTTTGATCCCGAGGAGAAGCATGAGGGATGCCCAGAGGTGAGATTCGAATTGACGACCACGATCCGACATAATGCTCCTAGGCACACCAAACCTTGATATCCAACCATGCAACAGAGCACGTGCACAACTCTCCGCAGTCATGTCGATCATCGGTATAGCCTCTGTCCCAAGGGCGTCAATCCTGCGGGGGACGGGGGGATGTATCCCCCCCCCCCCCCACTTTTTGACCAATGTATGATTATCCCCTTCTGACTTTCCGCAAACGATGCAGTCATCCCCCCCACTTTCAGACACGGATTTTCGCGCTTGCTCTGTCCACCGGGTATATCGATCAATGCAAGTAAAGAGATAGCTGAACCCATGGGATGGAGGAAGTGGACCAACAATGTCAACATGAATCGCATCAAAACGATGGTCGGGAATATCAAACTGCTGGAAAGGCGCTTTAGTATGTCGTTGAACCTTAGATTGCTGGCAGGCATTGCAGGTCCGAGCCCAACGTCGGACGTCACGATTGAGTCCATGACATACAAAACGGGCGCTGATGAGCTTACAGGTGGAGCGGGTGCCTGGATGGGCAAGGTTGTGGAGCAAGTTGAATACCTCCCGACGAAATGGCTCTGGAACTACTGGTCTAAAAGTACCCTGAGATGAGTCACAGAGGAGGGTAAGGTTGTCATCACCATCGAGGCTCACGTCTACTAATTTTAAATTGGTTACGCCAGCTTTTAGGCGCTGGGTCTCTTGGTCGTCAGCTTGTGCTCGAGCCATTGCACGAAAATCAAGTTCCGTATAGGTGGTTAAATTTATTTGAATTCTAGAAAATGCGTCGGCCACGGCATTATTCTTGCCTTTGACATGTCGAAGGTCGGTCGTGAACTCCGAAATAAAAGCTAACTGCCTGATTTGACGCGGAGAGCGTTGAGTGGAACCACTGGAGATTGCAAAAGTCAATGGTTTGTGATCAGTGTAGACCTGGAAAACGCGGCCTTCGAGAAACCAGCGAAAGTGACGTATGGCTAAGTAGACACCAAGTAGCTCTCGATCGAACGTACTGTAACGCGTTTCCGCCGGTTGTAACTTACGAGAGAAGAAGGCAATGGGGCGCCACTCATGGTCGATAAATTGCTCCAGGACGGCTCCCACAGCAAAATCGGAGGCGTCAGACGTAATGCTAGTTGGTACATTGCATTGCGGGTGAACCAATAATGTTGCACTAGCTAAGGCTGATTTGCAAAATTGAAATGCTTCATCGCACTCTGGAGTCCAAATATATTCCGGCGAGGATAATAGTCGGTGCAAGGGATGTAACTTGCCAGCACAATGAGGAATAAAGCGATGATAAAAGTTAACCATACCGAGGAACTCGCGTAACCTCTTCTTGTCAACTGGTTGGGGAAAATCATGAACTGCTTGGATGCGGGACGAAAGCGGAGAAATCCCTTGGGCACTGATGTGGTGACCTAAGAATGATAGCTGTGAACGTCCTAGCTCACATTTCTTAGGGTTAATGACCAAACCATAACCTTCTAATCGCTGAAAAAGCTGGTGCAGATGTTGGCGGTGTTGGTCGGGAGTGGTGCTAAAAACCAGGATGTCGTCGATGAATACAAACACGAAATCGAGATGACGACAGACTTCATCCATGAATCGTTGGAATGTCTGTGCGGCATTACGTAGTCCATATGGCATACGGTTGAATTCGTAAAGGCCGAATGGTGTGACGACGGCTGTTTTAGGGACATCCTCGGGAGCAACTGGAATTTGGTGATACGCCCGGACAAGGTCAATTTTCGAGAATATTTTACAACCTGCGAGGCGAGCGGAAAAGTCCTGCACATGAGGCACCGGGTATCGGTCTGGTTTGGTTGCTGCATTAAGGGCTCGATAGTCACCACATGGGCGCCAGTCACCGTTAGACTTTGGGACCATATGAAGTGGGGATGCCCAGTTGCTTGACGATTTGCACACGGTGTGAGAGGACAGCATCTGATCAAACTCTGTTTTGGCAGCCGCAAACTTTTCAGGAGAAAGTCGTCGGGCTTTCGCAAAAGTTGGTGGACCGGTTGTGATAATATGGTGCTGAACATTGTGCTTGACCTCTAGATCAGTAATGCATGGTTTGCAGACAGAGGGAAACTCAGCAAAAATACTATCGAACTCATTGGTGGGTTTGACTAGGGATATGGGACTTAGGGAAAGTGGTCGGACTGAAGATATCTGTGCAGGAACGGTTACGGATGTTGCTGCATCGACGAGACACGAATTGGAAAGATCAACCAGGATCCGAAAATGTCTCAAGAAATCAGCGCCTAAAATAGGTTGATTCACGTCCGCATTGAGAAAAGACCACTTGAGCTGCCGGTGGAGACCGAAGTCCAGGCAAAGTTCACGCTTGCCATAGGTATGAATAGTTGAATTGTTAGCCGCCGTAAGAGAAATACCTTTTCTTCGGTATCGTTTGTCCCGTGGAGTAGCTGGGTAAACACTGACCTCTGCACCAGTATCAACCAAAAAGCGGTTTTTCGATTGTTTATCGGTGACATATAACAGGCGGCTTGAAGGACCCCCAGCCACGTGCGCCTCTACTTGTGGCCGGGCTTGTCGTTTCCCTGAAAGGCGCAGGGTGGACGACATTTGGAAGCCTGGACACCAAATCGGGTGTGATACCAACAAATATCGCTCTTGGCAGTTTCTTGGCCACCAGAAGCTGTCTGGGCTCTAGTGTCTAGCAGCTTGAGTACTTTATTGAGGTCAGCTCTGATCGATGAGATCTCAGCAGCAGATTCGGGTGTTTCAATTTGGGTCACTGATGGGTGTGCTTCGGTTAACTCCATCATTCCATCTGCGATCAAGGCTAAGGCGGCGAGGGGTTTGTCGGGGTGGGATAGCAGTCCGATCTGGACGTTGGAAGGTAGTCGTTGTAGAAAAAGCTCACGTAAAAGTTCGTTTTCGGAGTTACCATGTAGCTGTTGTAGGCGTCGGAGCAGTTGAGATGGCTTCCGATCTCCCAATTCTTCAGTATGCAATAGTTGTTGGATTTTTCGACGCTTGGAAACGGAAACTCGCTTGGTGAGTGTCTCTTTCAGTACGTCGAACGGATTTGTGGCGGGAGGTGTAAGAATTAGATCACGAACTTCCGTGGCTGCTTCAGGCGATAAGGCAGCGACAATATGAGCGAATTTTGTACCTTGTGATGTGATCTTTTTCAGCGTAAATTGAGCTTCTACCTGTGCAAACCACAGTTCGGGGTCGGAGGGCCAAAATGGCGGAATTTTGACTACCACGGCGTTCGCAGCTACGACGTTCGTAGCGGCCGTAGGTGGCGAATTTTCATTCGAGGCACTCGACGAAGAAGAGGTCTCCATAATCTTGAAGTAAATACGGGGTCACCAATGTAGGAATCACTCAATTACGTATATAATTACTTTCGTTTTGTAACACGAGAATACAACATCTATATTGTTCTAACATCAAGTTCTTATGTCTCACCCGTCCGCTGACCAGGTTCTAAGTTTGTCCCTACAGTTTTTTGTTTCATTGCCTCGGGCATCAAATTTGCGCAATTTCTCTATAAGATTATATTGGAGCGTGCGTATTTTTTTGAAATAGACAAAGAAGATGTACTGTTTCTCAATATGCGAAATCGCGGATCTTGTTAAAGTACATGTTGAAGAATATCATGGGGTAAAAATTGAGCGCTAAATGGCAAATTTTCGCTTGTCGTTCAGAAAATATATGAAATGATGTAACTTCTCCATAGTTTACTCTACGTTAGTATGAATAAAACAGTACACCTAGTTACATATAATTTAAAACCGTTCGTGAAATCGTAGCACAAACAAAACCAAACATGCGAAATCGGTTCTTGTAAGTAGAATGTGTGAGGCCTTTATTCCTGTAGTAAACATGTTAACATTGGCGCAAAGGCGCTGGGACGGGCGCGGAGCAGCTGATTTTGGCGTTGTATTTTAGAAAGCAAAAATGACTAACTCATGACTGGGTACGCCAACGAAATCTTCGTTAGAAGCGGGGAAATTAATTTCCAAAGAATACACCGTACGGAAAAACCTCGATTTAGATATTCCAGAGAAAAGTCGTCTCCGCGGTGCATGCTCGAATGTAAAGATGATGTCATGGTATATGTAATAATATTTATGTTACGAGTGTCGGTCCCATATAATTTCCATATAACGAAATCATGAAGCAAAATATGGGTACTATTGAAAACCTATGGGTTGTGGTCTGCAGCCCATATGAATTCCATATTGACATGTGCAAGACGATGTATGGAAAGTATAGTATATTCAAATGCATGAGAGTATATATAATTCCCATATCATTTCCATATAATGAAAAGATCAAACAAAATATGGATACTATTGAAAACCTATGGGCAGCTTCTTCCCATAGTTTTACCATAGTGTAGGTAATGCAGCTTTGCCATCCCATGCATTTTCCATATCTTAAAAGTGAGCAAAAAATTGCACCATAGTTTTTCCATATTGGCTACTATCTTTCCATATCATTCCCATATATGGGTCATATATGGCCCACTATTTGCCATATAATTCCCATAGTTTTACTTTGGTAAGGGTGATGGTAACGCAAGATTAAAAATTGAAAATCGACAAGCGCCAGCCACATGAGATCCACTCACACGCCAAGATTGATTTTATTTCATAAAAAAATTCTGCAATTGGTGGCATTTTGAATTTTCATGATGCTACGCGGGCGTGCAAGATGGGCTTTTCTAGAAAAATGAAAGTGTTTCAACCTAATTTTGTGATAATTAATACTAATTTATATTAACATCACATGTAAAAACCGGTAATTGGGCTTAAATTTTATATAAATAATTCATACCAAAACAGCAAATAGAAACAGAGAGCATACCTCGAGATGAAATGTGAAGATTGGTGAACGATTGATAAAACGATTGATTGGATATAAAAACCTCTTCCATATCCGAACTCGCTGGCAGTGTTATTCGACCGGCAGATTTACCCGCGCCATTTTAATACCCGCACCACTACACCCGCGTCAAATAGACTATCCCCCCAATTTATCCAAGATGGCAGCCTTCTATTGGATCCCCACGGATGCCTGCGTGAAATCAGACCCCAATGCCCCCTCTAATTTTATTTATGATCTCTATGTTCTCAACAACATTGTAATTGTATATAAATCATTGAATGAACTTTCTTAAGAACATTGTTGAACAGCTTACCTAATACGCTAATACGAATGCTGTGTGAGCACATGGAAAGGAGGATTTCAGATGAAGATACCAATACGCTTTTATAGTAATATCCCACAATTTATTCAAAAATAATATAATTTATTCAAAAAGGGTATAATTTATTCAAAAAGGGTATAATTTATTCAAAAAGGGTAAAGTTCCCAAAATATCTTCTTTTGCCTGTTCAGCACAGGCCACTCATTACATGCAAGATGGAAGATGCAAGAATGCGTTCTCCTTCCGTCGAACGCAAATCAGTACTATCCTGTAATAAACACCTCTATACCAAGATTTCCAATCCACACTAATGTTTTCGAATAATAAAAAAATTGAATAATACAACGATTTATCATTTATAATTCTTAGTAAAAATATACGCCAAAGGTATTTGAGAGTATGGGGAAGGGGGAAACGCATGAGTTAGTCAACCAGTGATAGTTTTGTAGCGAAAATAACGTACCAAGACTATAACATATGAATACGTTCTATACATATTCAATTGAAACATATTCTATCAGCAACTCACAGTGATGAAATGATTGTATCCCTCGAAATCTCCGGTCCCCGATGGGTTGTCTCGGTCAAGCCAGTCTGTCCAGTATGTGGCTACAGAATTAGCGATGCAAAAATGTTATATATGCGCTTCTAATTTCTCTTCGTAAAATCCATTCACAATATAGGGAGGTTATAAGAAATCGCGACTTTTGTAACAAGCTTACTTTGCCAACGCTATGAAACCCCTTACCTGGACAAGCACATTTCACACTAGCCACATTGATAATCAAATACAATTGAAGAGCTAGGAACAGCTTCACCAAAATCGACATTTTCTGAGTAATACTAAGGAACGATGTTTCTTATGTCGAGGGCTACTTAGTTATGATTGATAATAAAGGTTTTGTTGGCTAAAAACGTTACAATAATTTGTACAGTATACATGGAAAAATCCTGTTTCTCAGTGGGTGACATACGTTGTTGATACATGTCAAGTATTGTCAAACAAAGCCGCGTAACATGTTAGCCGCAAACATTAACAGCATCACATGCACTAGTTTATTACAAAATTTACAACGATTATTCAGCGCACTGGAGAGAAAAATAGCGAAAGAACACTTTAATCTAGTTATCCGTTCAGATAATTTCGCTGTTCCTCCATGGTTACTTTGTTATCAAAGGATAATTATGTATGCTTTATGTTATATGTATATGTATGTGGTTTGAGTTTGCATAATATATAACAAGCCGTTACTCCAATAGGTGTAATGGTGTATATAATATATTATATATATATATATATATATATATATATATATATATATATATATATATATATTATATATATATATATATATATATAATATATATATATATATATATATATATATATATATATATATATATATATATATATATATATATATATATATATATATATATATATATATATATATATACATTCTCAGCAGTGTGAGATCGTGAATCTTTCTTGGATCTTTTGGAGGCAGTTCCTTTACCTGTAGCTCCTTCTCCCTTCTTAGAGGGCTTATCATTATCACTTTTTTGCGGATTTTTGGGATCATTGGTTCCCATTGACTCACTCTGTGAGGTCAAGGGATCGTGCTTTCCTGCACGTATGTTCTTGCTATCTCATGTGGTCACTTAGCATAGCAATTGTAACCTGAGCGGCTGAACCGATCACTGCCGAGCAAGCGCGAAAATCCGTGTCTGAAAGTGGGGGGGATGACTGCATCGTTTGCGGAAAGTCAGAAGGGGATAATCATACATTGGTCAAAAAGTGGGGGGGATACATCCCCCCGTCCCCCCCAGGATTGACGCCCTTGCTGCCGAGTGCCGATGGCGACGCGGACATATAAAACACTCTCGTCAAATCGTCGTCCCGTTGACTATTTAGAAAAAAGCTTAGAAAGACCATTTGTATCGCAACGCTTTGCCAAGAGCTTTGTAAAACATAGTGGGCCATTCTTTATCGGTAAACAAATATTTTTCCTGGTTTTCGAGTTCGAACAAGCTAAAGACCGTCGATTACAGTAACAAATTATAGGGAACTGGGAACCAGAGGACTGGGAACGAAAGACCCAACTTGTCCCTATGTAGTTTGTAATTGTTGGCGAAGTTAATATATCATAAATCATAAATTGTAGTTCCCCAATTCCGCACGTTATAACCAATAAATTATTGGCATTGTTTTAGCATTGTAACCAATAAGTTATTTGATTGTAATACGTTATGATTGTAAGCGCATGCGTGTAACAGTCAATTACTAGTCCCAAGTCTACTAATTTATTTAGGACCCCAAGTAAGGGAGTGGATGTTGTTGGATGTTAGGGACGGAGGAAGTACGGCCGGGGGTTCAGGTTAGAAAACTCGCTAGCCGGGGAGTTAGGACCTTTGTTGTTTTGGGGTTGGTTACAATCCAATAGTTTATTGGTTACAACGTGCGAAACGGCTGGTTCCCCAGAGCCTGTTTCTTGGCGCAGACCAAAAGGAACGCAGGCTCTGGGTACGAGATTCCCCCTGGATTGCCCAATAGCCTGACGTGACTCCATCAAACTTATCCCCATTCCCCTTGTTCATGTGATTACACCATGAATGGGGATTTTACATATTCTTAATTCGCTTTGGGTTATCCATGGTTATATACCAAGAACAAATATAATATATATCTTGTCGTTCAAAAATTTAATTTTAGTGATTTTTGGAAAGTATAAAGCTTTTGACGCTCTTGATGGTTTCGCCGTGGATTGAGAGTGGGCTCACAACGTCCGAATCGAATTTTGCGTTCATGAAGAGTGTTTCCGTCTTTTTTTTGCTAATGTGTAAATCTAAATCGTCCAAGAGTTCAACCAGTAATTATAGGAACCTGCGGCGAAGGTCGGCAGCCGATTCAAAGCAGAGTAGCACGTCGTCAGTGAAGGCAACCCAAGGAGCTCAAGATCACCTGCAACCGGATGGGTACGATCGCACACCCCTTTTGATTAGTAACAAATAAAATTATGCAAAAACAACAACATTTTATACACTATAAGTCAGAAAGACAGAAACTATAATTATAAAAAGACCCGCGGTCATCATCATGTGCATGGAGGGGAATTTTTACATTCCTGTAAAAACCTTGAGTTTTTGTAAAACAAACAATTCAAATTAAAAGCGTTTTCCGACTTTCAGTGTAGAACATGTCGGAAAGAAGACCGCCTGCTGTTTCTCCCCTGACCTCTCCCCCCACCCGGAAATAATTTCATATGAGGTAAAACGACCCCCCCGTTTGAAAAATCCTGCGTACGCCCTCTTGTCTGGAATTATCTCACAATCCAATCCGGTAACTCGGGGTAGTGGTGGGCGATACTGCGAATATCGATTTCGATACGATACCTAGTACTTTTTTATCGATACCACTGTTTCGATACTTTTTTTCGATACCGATACTGGTCAGTAGACAAAGTACTTCATACACTAGTTAAATATGTTCGTACCACAACAATTAATAGTCTTTATATTTAATTTAACATTAAAGAACATTAACATGTTTAATTGTGATTGACATTGGCGCCGACATTAAATGTTGACGCCATTTCTGCCATTTTCCAGCACGAAAAAGAAAAACCTGGAAAAAAAACTGTGAAAAGCTGTTACTGCATGCTCGTTTGGCAAAGAACTAAACGAAGAACTTCATGTAACATTAAATATTAACCATAATCCGGTCACATGACAAGTATCGAAAACATCGATATTTAAAAAAAGTATCGATACCATCTTTTGAATTGTGAATATCGAAAGTATCGATACTTTAGTAGTGGTATCGCCCACCACTAACTCGGGGCCGCCTTGGTGAACTCCGGCCACTGTCTCGAAGGGTTTCTTATCAGGATCTGAGCTGAGTCTTGGGGTAGAGTGCCTCGAGGACATCAAGGTTGGCGGTGACCTGGGTGCGGAACAGTCGTCGATTGCGCAAGCATTTAATTTTACGAGTCAAGCTATACGTTCCTGTTATTATATAATTGAGACATCAAAGAAACAAGAGAAAAGACAACGTGTTTTATTCAACTTTCAAAATAACATGCCATACTTATCAAAACAAATTACGTCTAATCGCAATTTTACGTTTAAAAATGTATTGTCTGGCATTCGTTCTTGACATCTCTTCAGGCTATATTAAGACAAAAAATTATAAAAACAGTTTAAAAATATATTACGGATTCATTAACATAAATAGCTGTATCTTAATAAATATGCATGTTTCTAAGATTTTATTCCGGCTGAGCTTTTATCATGCAACTAAGTATGCAACATTCGTTCAGTAAAGGTTGTATAATGTCCCAGGCGCATGGGACAAACGTTCAGTAAATAAAATCTAAAAAATATAAACGTTATTAAGATATAGCGACTCCATGCTGAGCTTCAAACAACATATCCAGTGGTCAGATCACTCACGCACTAGCGTCGCAGGGTCGCGAGTTCAATTCCAGCCGGAAGGCCTTGATGTTGCATTTTTCGCAACTGGTTCCGGTTTGGTCTTACAATGTATATATTCCGCACTCGAAATTTTTCTTCACCATAAATCCTTAGAACATGTGGTTTAATCGAGTGAAATGCTAAATATTACTTGTAATATACCCAATTCTTATTTAATTGGCATTATACGTACCATCATTATATCTCGTGACAATAATATATAGGCTCTCGGCACAGAGTTTTTCTGAGTATTGACAACAAATTAATATACACAATATTTGTTTTTCAAAAACAAATCATTTGTGTATAGTAAATTGCACAATGTAAAGTGTAGTGCTATAATAGTTGCGAAAAAGCAACATCAAGCCCTACTGTATATGCTAGGGTTCGAGTCCTGTCTGGAGCTCAGAGTTTTTCTGAGTATTCATGACAACTTAACACAGCTTGCACAGCAAAACCAATACAACTTTTACAAGCATCAAGCTGCAACTACCTAACTTAACTAAATATTGTGTATATTATTGAGTATTTATTGTTTTTAGTATTAGTAAATATCAATCACATATCCAGTATCTCATTTCTCACACTAACCAACAACTAATATTACAATTACATGTATTAATATCTCCAATATATACTTACGTTTATAACATAAGAACCTGATTTCGTAATCTGGACAACATATGTTATTGTTGTTGTGGCATCCCGGCTGATCTTTGCTTACACATACAATTCCATTTGAATTACAGTCGTAGTTAGGGTAGATCACTTTGTTGGCTAAGTACCAAGCTATTTTACTTCCTCTAACTCTGCAATCTGCACCGACTGGCTTGTGTCCAGAAGCACAAGGTGGCTAAAAAACAAACAAAAATCATGACTAGTAAATTGTTGAAAATCTGAATAACTTGTTATCCGGTGATAACTATGGTGACCCTTTTCGGTGAATGGACTTTATCCATTGTTCACTATACATAAGCAACTGCCTGCTGTTATGGCAACTAGAGTTCTAATTATGATTCTCAGCGGTTTGTCCCGCAAAGAAGGCTATATCGAATGGACCATTCTTGCATTTTATTAGAATGCGAATTAATAGTAATTCGCATTCTATACAAATGTGTTCAATACATTAATAGAATTTTTCACTGCAGTTTGAAAATTCCTATTGAAGGAGTTATTAGCCGCTGCTAGATACACAAATTTAGAACAACTATAAGCCTATAACTCTAAGATCATCTCGCTCATTACTCATCACATGTGGTATTTGTATTATTTGAGTGACAGTTCTTTCCATTTTGGACACCTGCCTCTTAATAACTCGTTGATGTTGCTATTTGTATCATTTTTTTATTTTCATCAATTGTAATTGTGTTTATCAAACTTTTAATAACGATTTATCATCTGGCGTTGCAATATAACAAGGTTGCACCATCTTCTAACATAATTATAATTACTGGAGTGAACTCTTGTCTTTACCATACTAACTCCTCAATAAAGACGGTGTATTTTTAAATTGTATTTTAAAATAATAATGGTGAAAGAAGATTGGGAAAATTGTGGAGCAAATTGGATGGCAAACGTCTTGTTTCTAGGCTTTAATTGTCTGCAATTCGAGAACCTCGCGGTCCAAAACAAGGAATCGTAATTATTCTACAATTTTTGCGTTTCTTAAAACTGTTAAGCCAGTTGTTCTATTATTACATGGAACATTTTCTGCTAATTATGATTGCTAAATAAATAAATGATTGCTTTAATATGACATTTAAATATAAAATTGCCCCCCAATTTGGAATAGTCTATTTGGCGCGGGTCGCGGGTAAGTGGCGTGGGTGGTGGGGCGGGTGCGGGTATTACAATGGCCGATCGAGTACTTTTCGTCGGTATGCTGTTGACACTGCCAGCGTGTTCGGATCAATCGAAGATACACCTATGTGAGTTTCCGCCGGTAACTCGCTGTTGGAAAAAAACATTGAAAAATGACAGTTGCATTAGCTTGTAATGCACACGTCCTTTTGGCTTTGTTTATAACCTTATCACACTAGACCGTGTTTAAATTGAATGGTTCGTACAGGCCTAGAATAAAGAAGGCTAATTGTCGATATTATAAAGCATGTTCAAGGCAGTTTTTACTAATCCTAATTTGTCGCAAATTGAAATTAAAACTTCGGACCGTTAAATGTTCGGACAAATGTTCGTCCAAAATTATCTCTTGCCTGCCCAGTCAAAATCAGTCCTAGAAGACTGATGGTAACGCAAGATTAAAAATTGAAAATCGACAAGCGCCAGCCACATGAGATCCACTCACACGCCAAGATTGATTTTATTTCATAAAAAAACTCTGCAATTGGTGGCATTTTGAATTTTCATGATGCAACGCGGGCGTGCAAGATGGGCTTTTCTGGAAAAATGAAAGTGTTTCAACCTAATTTTGTGATAATTAATACTAATTTATATTAACATCACATGTAAAAACCGGTAATTGGGCTTAAATTTTATATAAATAATTCATACCAAAACAGCAAATAGAAACAGAGAGCATACCTCGAGATGAAATGTGAAGATTGGTGAACGATTGATAAAACGATTGATTGGATATAAAAACCTCTTCCATATCCAAACTCGCTGGCAGTGTCAACAACAAGCAAAGTTAGCATACCGGCAAAAAGTATTCGACCGGCAGATTTACCCGCGCCATTTTAATACCCGCACCACCACCCGCACCCGCGTCAAATAGACTATCCCCCCAATTTATCCAAGATGGCAGCCTTCTATTGGATCCCCACGGATGCCTGAAATCAGACCCCAATGCCACCTCTAATTTTATTTATGATCTCTATGTTCTCAACAACATTGTAATTGTATATAAATCATTGAATGAACTTTCTTAAGAACATTGTTGAATAGCTTACCTAATACGCTAATACGAATGCTGTGTGAGCACATGGAAAGGAAAATTTCAGATGAAGATACCAATACGCTTTTATAGTAATATCCCATAATTTCTTCAAAAATAATATAATTTATTCAAAAAGGGTATAATTTATTCAAAAAGGGTAAAGTTCCCAAAATATCTTCTTTTGCCTGTTCAGCAGAGGCCACTCATTACATGCAAGATGGAAGATGCAAGAATGCGTTCTCCTTCCGTCGAACGCAAATCAGTACTATCCTGTAATAAACACCTCTATACCAAGATTTCCAATCCACACTAATGTTTTCGAATAATAAAAAAATTGAATAATACAACGATTTATCATTTATAATTCTTAGTAAAAATATACGCCAAAGGTATTTGAGAGTATAGGGAAGGGGGAAACGCATGAGTTAGTCAACCAGTGATAGTTTTGTAGCGAAAATAACGTACCAAGACTATAACATATGAATACGTTCTATACATATTCAATTGAAACATATTCTATCAGCAACTCACAGTGATGAAATGATTGTATCCCTCGAAATCTCCGGTCCCCGATGGGTTGTCTCGGTCAAGCCAGTCTGTCCAGTATGTGGCTACAGAATTAGCGATGCAAAAATGTTATATATGCGCTTCTAATTTCTCTTCGTAAAATCCATTCACAATATAGGGAGGTTATAAGAAATCGCGACTTTTGTAACAAGCTTACTTTGCCAACGCTATGAAACCCCTTACCTGGACAAGCACATTTCACACTAGCCACATTGATAATCAAATACAATTGAATGGCTAGGAACAGCTTCACCAAAATCGACATTTTCTGAGTAATACTAAGGAACGATGTTTCTTATGTCGAGGGCTACTTAGTTATGATTGATAATAAAGGTTTTGTTGGCTAAAAATGTTACAATAATTTGTACAGTATACATGAAAAATCCTGTTTCTCAGTGGGTGACATACGTTGTTGATACATGTCAAGTATTGTCAAACAAAGCCGCGTAACATGTTAGCCGCAAACATTAACAGCATCACATGCACTAGTTTATTACAAAATTTACAACGATTATTCAGCGCACTGGAGAGAAAAATAACGAAAGAACACTTTAATCTAGTTATCCGTTCAGATAATTTCGCTGTTCCTCCATGGTTACTTTGTTATCAAAGGATAATTATGTATGCTTTATGTAGGGACCGTAGTCAAAAATTCAAAGTTGCAATAGACCTTCACAAATATGCTATTCTGATAGATCTCATTATTTGAAACATTTTGGTGTTTATTTCATCAAAATTGACCCATGTGATCAAAAGTTACGAAGATTTCAAATACTGAATTTTCAGCTTTTTTTAGAAGAGAAAATAGTCCAATTTGTATTACCGCCTTTTGTGAAATGTGGCACTAGACTGGCTGTTTTCCCCCTTATCAACAGAGGTTTCTGGTCATAACTTTGAGAATATTGAACCGATCAACATGAAATTTTCAGGGTTGGCTAAATATTCAAAATGCTTTCATCTGAGATAACAAACATACAGTTATCGTTGCTATGGTAACCATATGACGTCACCCAACCATGACATATATCATGGAAATGGCACAAAATTGATTTATTTCAAAGATAAACCATATATGAGTGTTAAGCTTCATAACTGAACCAAACCAAACAAGATATCAACGCGTTTGTGTTTCTATGGAAACGAGATGACGTGTAATGACGTCACAGCGTATAATGACGTCACAACAAGAAACAAGCTGCAAAATATAATCTTTTCACTAAATGTAAACAGTAATAACATAGTAATATACTGTTGACCCAAGGTTTAATGTAGACAAAACTGTCGAGCCGATTTAGTTACCATGGAAACGATGTGACGTCACTAAAACCTCACTTTTGTTAAGGAATGTAACCAAAAGCTTTGGGGAAAATTATTTGATGAGGGATAGTTTTATATACACTAACATGTATCTGTAATACGTTTTGATAATTAGATGTCTATAACATCTGTTTCCATAGCAACGAAGTGACGTCATCAATGACGTCGGGTAAAACATTTTTTGCACTATAATTATTCTTCAAATTAAACTAAAGAATGAACAAAAAAACACTCAAGAGAATTACGAAACTGTCACGACGAAAATCAGGTGCTTGAACTTAGCAAAACCTGTCCAAAAGTTTTAATACAACGGCAACGCAATTTTAGTAATGCATTTTTAACAGTTTTTTTCTACATTTATAGTCCAGATAATGTTACCTCAGATACTGTTACTTGGGTGACACGTGCTGTTAGCGCATTGCTTCTCGCCACTGAGTTCTGAAGTTAAGCCCAATTTGACAGGGTTAATACTTGGATGGGTAACTACCTCATTCGATCCCTGCAAAAGCTTGAGATTCATGTGGGTAGAATTGATTTTCTTGACTGTGCTTCCTCTCTCCATAACACCAACTTTAGCTGTGCTCCAAGGTCAGGCATGGTGATGGGTCGTATGGTGGCAGCCTGTGGCACCTTTAGTATGCCTTCGACTTGGGCGTGTTAAGTTGCTTTCTTTGTGTACTTGCTAGGAGGATTAGCACCTACAGTACAGTACCCTTTATTTTTCACAATCCTCCAGAGAAAGTCTGTGCCATGGGCTGTGGAAAAATACAGTTACAATTACTATTAGCAATTGCACAGTTCTGCTGTAATGCAAAGGGGATTTTCTGTTGATCAGAATCCACCATTGTTATCCGACCAGTCATTTCTTTTGATTCCATTTACCTAAATCATAAGAGGGGAAAATTACATTTTTGAAAATATTTGGTCAAATTACAAACCGTAACAATTACAACAAGCAGATTCACATGCCTTACTTATATAAACATGAATAATAATGTGTTTTTCTCTCTACCTGACAATGATTTAATCCATTCATACAGCCAGTCACCCTCTCAAATGTAGTAATTGTTGCTCTGCCATGACATCATGTCACCCTCTCAATGTGTTCATTACTAGCAGCACTTAGAAGGCACAGCCTACATGACACTACTGTATACTCCTCACTTGACTCTGAAGATCGAAACATCAGTCACTACCATCAACAGTCTTTCTCAAGACTTCACCAACCTGGAAAATCAACTTTCACACACTTTAACTGATACTCCTGAGTTCAAACCATTTACTTTACTACTGTATACATATTTTGTATTCACACGTTCACCATAACACAGTACATTCACTGAACAGGTATGCCATGGATTCAGAGGAATCGTAAGTCATTGTTTATGTAGTCTTCAAATAAATTGAAGCTGAAAAGCTCACACTCAGCAGATATGTCATCTTCATCATCTTCATCTAATTCAGTATCAAATTCTACAACAAACTCAGGATTTTTTGTGTCACTTCCTTTGACAACATTTAGCACTCTCCCTTCTTCCCACCAACTATGCTGTTGGGCATCGTCTTCAAATCTCTGAGAAACTTTTTTTCCTAGAAAGTCCTCAATAGTCACAGTTACAAGTTTCACTTTTCCTTCTTTGAACTCATGGTGGGAAAACAGATATAATGACTCATAACCATCATATCTAATTAAAAAATCTGGGTCAGTACTATTTCCTTCATTTGTACCAACTACAGTTCCTTCAAACCAGTCCAAGTCACCGCTATCATCTAAACAATGATGGCATACTCGTTTCCCTATTAGGTCTTCAGGTACGACAATGGTTGGAATGTTATCATTACACAGCCCCTCTTTTTTTCTTCTTTTAGAAGAATCTTGACCATTGCTGGTTTGCTTACTTGCTTTCCTTTTTTCGCCAGCTTTTGTGTCTTCTAGAATGGCCAGTTCTTTATATTTTTTCTTTTTGCTGGACCAAATTCTCTCTTGAAATAAGTTTTTTGTCCTATATTTATAAGCTCTGGAGACAATGTGCTTGCGACCGCTGTGCTGTCTTCGATACTTTGTTGTATGATCTCTTTTATGTTTTCAGCTAGCTCTTTGCTAGTAAAGGCTTTGCCTCCTGAAGACATTTGGAAAACTTTCTTGTCTTTATGTGTTGCTCCAAGTACAATCTTTCGAAACTGTACCTGAGTTCGTATTGCCAGTTTCTTTTCTTTCTCTCCATTTAAACCACTAATGTATCTATCAACATCATCATTTGTCTTCCAAAGTCCACCTTGCTCTTCAACCTTCTGGAGCAGTTCCTGCTTTTGTATTCTCTTTTTCAATTCTTTTCTTTCTTTTTCCTCTTTCCCTTTCGCTAGCTTTTCTTCTCGTTTTCTTCTGATTATTGCTTTCCTTTGAATGAATTCCTGTCTCTGACTAGACTTTGAATTCCGAGCCATTTCCATCACAGCAGCCTTCTTTTCTGGACTAAGTGAATCTCGCCAATTTTTGGTACCATTCTTTGTAAACATGATGATTCCTTCAAACACTAATGTTGTCGCATTGGGTTTCTGGGCAAGCAAACGATCAAGCATTCCAAAATCTCGTTCTGGAACAACATTTGACTTAGGAGCATTCTTGCATTCTTCTCTTACATCATCGCCAACCTTGTCATATTTACCACCAACAAGGTGGTCACTCAACATTCGCTTAGTAACTACAACAAACGATCCAAATATCAGCTCAAGAACTTGCTTGGTCATTGCATCCCAGGTAGGGTTGACTTCAATCAACTTTTCATGACACTTGTCTTTTTTCACTTCAATATCATCAAATACAACAGCGTCTCCCTTCATGATTGGAGTGGAATCAATTGCCCATGCTTCAAAGCAATTTAAAAGTTGCTGGTAGTGCTCACTCATGTCTAGAAAACTTACATCTTCTTTTGCAAGGACTCTCCATAATGGACCTGTAACAAACTTGTTGATTAGACCCAGTGCCCGACACCCAGCTAAGAATGAGGAAACTTCTAAATCATAATGAACTGCCTTCAGCAATTTGTTTTCATCTTTCATCCACTCGAAGAATGGCTTCAAATGCTCATGCAAATAAAATACACCACCCCCATTGTGAAATATTATATTAAACCTATTTCCTAGGAATGGTGCAAGGGGAATAGAGTCAATGCCTTGACCTTTGACATAATCTGTGAAGGAAACAGCTCTCCCAGACCGTTCGCATCCTTTAGCCTGAACAGCTTTGCATACTGTTCGGATTAAGCGCAAAGTTCCAGATTCACCTTTGCTATAGCCTCCTTGACTTAAACTACCAACTTTGGCATCATCATAGAGCAACTTATCCCACACTTTCAGTGCTCCTTCTGCTTGATCAGCAAGGCCAACTATGTAATGCAAGCCACAGAACAAATCATTCATTCGTGATATCTTGGTCTTCTCGATCTCAGAAAGTAGAGCCCAATCATCAACAACTTGGGGCAATATCGATTGTCTGTAAGACTGCAAAATCTCATTGAACTTCTTTTGCACAATGCATCTATCAGACATTAAATTCTTTATGGATTTCAGGACCTTTTTCTCTCCATCTCCCTCATCTGCACACTTGCTGATGTCAACCAACACCTCTTTCAATAATTCAAGTTGAGTCTCTGAATCTCCACTTGCCATATCTCTCAGGCCAGCTACAAGAACACTTCCATCATCTAGAGTGACATCAAATGTGCTGTAATGATAGCCATGTTTTGAAGTTCCATCACTATGTAGTGTCCTGTTTCCAGTTTCCCAACCATCCAGGAGTTCCTCTGCTACTTGGATTTGTGCCAATCGTCTTGCTTCCAGATACATACATCTGGCAAATGTAGCCTTAGGTAAACGTCCACACTGCAACCCACCAAGACTCTCTAGAACTGTTCGGACGACCTTCTCTACATTTTCAACACCAACACCCCAGCACAGAAGATCTTCATATACTGTTCTAATCTCGTCGATATATTTTCCATTTTGAAATGTTCTCACACTAGGAACAACTAAAAACTCTTCAATTCTCTCCTGCAAAACCACAACATCATTTTCAAGTTCAGCAATTCTTGATTTTAACTCTGAAATTTTAGAGAAAAGATGTCCCTTTCCCATTTGTTCTTGACATTTTTGAGCTCTGTCTTTATAGTACCATTTCAATTTTTGAGCTTTAGATTTGGCATCAATTGCAGAGTCCAAATTTTCATTTAAACGAATAATAATTTCATTTTTTTCATCAATAACACCTTCATAGCTCTGTGTTTGCTTTTCCAATTCTGATTTATTTGTTTTCTCCATATGGCAAATTTCTTCTTTTTGCTGTTTTGTTTTTTCTTTGAGTTTCATATTCATCTCATCTCTTCGTTTAATTTTTTTATTGAAATTTCGAGGGGCAATTTTCCCAAGTCTCTCCATGGCATCCTGCAGCTGTTTAGACTTTAGGTTATGTTTGCACTTTATTTCTTGAAGATTCTTTTTTAGTTGAACAATTTCTTCTATTTTTGTTGAACCCAGTTCATTTTGTTCTTTCACAACCTGAGTAAGAAGTTCAACTTCAGTGTTTGACTCTTCTAAGCTGCTTACAATCGTTTGAATTTCCAATGATTGCTTGTTTAATGCATCTTGGTAGCAAATTGTTGGGTCAAAATCAACTGGTTCAGTCATTTCAGGTTCTTTATTTCTTGTAGTTGGAAAGTTAAACTTTTCACCAAGAAACTCATCCAGTTTCTTCTTTCCCTTGTTTCCGCTGTGTCGTGACAGTTCTTGTTTTCTTTCATGTAGCCTTTCAATGTAAACTCTCACATTTCTGTAATCAACATTTTTATTTTGCTCACCAAGAACAAATAACCAGGCACCAAGGTCAGTCCAGGACTTCCCCATCTTTACCCGTGCCTCGTTCAACTCTATGACCACTTTATTGTTTAGAATAATGGATGGAATATCTTTTCTCACTGGCTTAAGCTTTACAAATTCATGTGATCTGGTCTCCGATCCCTCATCTTCATGCAACCAAACATCAGATTTCATTTCCAAAATTTCAGTCAGAACACTTCTTGTTATGCCATATTTCTCACACTCTTGGCCTATATATTCCTGGCATTTGGGGGAATAAAGCTCCACAACAACATTGCAACTACTATTATGATTTTTTCGTACAAAATTTAAAGCTTTTCGCTTTAAATTTTTCATATGTGTAGGGATGCTGAGGTTTATATTATCTAGGGTCAACAGTGCTCTTTCAACTACATCCCCTTGGCTGCCTTCACAACGACTAGAAACATCGAAAATTTTGCTTAACAAGCGGTAACAAATATTCTTCTCACCTTTCCACCAATCTGGCTTTGTATTGTCAGCCACAAGTGCAACCAAATTGAAATCATCCCACTGATAACACTTGCAAGATGGCGGCGTCGGCGACACACATGAAGTACCTACGTTTGAAAGCATTTAGGCAGGTGAGCCAGTCGTTTATACATGCAAATTTATACATCAAATGAAAGATAAAATTGTTAAGATTAAGTTCTTACCTGTCTCTTCCGACATTTCAAAATCAATGATGCGAAAAATGCAAATCAAAATTTGGATATTAAATTTGATCACGAGATATTTCGATTTTCGCCAAGAGACATATACTATCTGAAAGCCAAGGTCATCAGCCTTCTATTGATGCCCTTTGCAGGTTGGTTTAAGGACGTGGGCTCACCTGCCTAAACGCCGACGATCAGGCAATGGTTGTCAAGGTCAGCGGTGCCATATTCAAGATGGCTTTCCAAATCCGTAAATATAGCACTCACTCAGAGCTTTCGCAACAAAAAACTACTTAACTCCAAACTCTGTAAATTGGTAAATTAATCCACAACTACATTATCCTTAAGCACAAAAAGTTTTAGTTTCATATATAAAATAGTATTAAAATAAGAACGTTTCAAAATAAGTATACTTTGACCATTATCGGCATAAGTTCTAAACCCAGTCCCCCGACCGAGCGCGGTCCCTACTTTATGTTATATGTATATGTATGGCGTTACTCCAATAGGTGTAATGGTGTATATATTATATATATATATATATATATATATGAAAAGATTTTAGGTACCATGTCTGGTTGATATGTGAACAAAATAGTAATTAAACTTCTTCAGACATAAAAGTTTTTATTAGCTCCCAGACGTTTCGCCGATCAAGGCTTCTTCAGTGGGAAATACTTAATGGCAATATATACGCCCTATATATACAAGCAAGACTAGTTAAAAATTCAAAATAATTATTATAAAAAGCTATATTATCATAAAATTAGGTTGCTAAGAGAATATAAAAAAATCGTACATATAGTATATAAAAGTCAAATGTTATATGGATTAAAAATAGGTATCGGATTAGATACAGATTGTTCTCCCGATACAGCCGTTCATAATATTACCTAAACGATTTTGTATTTCAAATGCTTCTATAACTCTCCGTTGATCTTGTTGTTTAATGTTGTTACGTAAAATTTTCCAAGTAATAGCAGAGTGATCGCGTGATATATTATGAGATTTCAGGTGTTTGTGTACGGTTTGTTTGTCACTCGCAAGATGCTCTTTTATTCGTGACCCAATTGTTCTACCGGTTTCGCCAATATATATCGTTCCGCAGTGTGAACACGTAATTTCATATACCACATTCTTTGAAAGACATCGGTTAGATTTATTGGCTGATTGACATGTTTCACATTTATCGGAGCAATTTGTTCTCTCCCTTGGCGGAGCAAACACCCGGGATGACGGCCTGCCGTTCATGAAGTGAATCTTGACCATGTTGATTCGCGATCGACGTACCACGGAGAGAGCGCGTCGTTTGAATTCTTCGTTTATAAAGGGGAGTTTCAAGTAAATATAGCTCTGTTCGTCATTATATCGTGGTTTGTTGTGCAGCGTGTATCTCGTAATGGATTTAATAAATTTCCAGGGGTATCCATTGATAGCGAACAGTTCAGCGACTTTATGTAGAGATGCTTTTTCAGAGTTGGTATCTGTATATATATATATATATATATATATATATATATATATATATAGAAAAAACAAGAGCCAGCCTTCATCAACAGTTCCACTGTTTAAAATATTTCTTCAAAAGGAACGTTTAAAAATCTTTAATGAACAACGTTTCGGGGCACTGCCCCTTCTTCAGGTTCAATAACCAGAGGAAAGCGCACCAGCTATTTAAGTATTTACAAATATGAATAAATTAGAATTTAAAATGAGAAAGATGACAGATAAAAATTAAAATTAAAAGAAATCACGTTGATTAAGTCCTTTGGGAATAAAACAATCCAATTTATATGTCCAAAATCCCTCACGTGTTGTGGGGTCATTAACATTAGTTTTATCAATAATAGTAACAGTTAAATCAGTAATACCCCCATGGTCTTCGCTAAAAAAATGAGCATACAGATGTTCGCCAGGAATGTTCCTTTGTCCCTTGCCATATCTACAAAGACTGCTTTTGTGGTTGTTAAATCTCTTACGAAACGTTGTAATGGTACTGCCAACATACTGCTTATTACATTTAGTACAAGATATCAAGTACACGACACCGGAAGAGTCGCAATCAAATGAATGATTAATGAAAAACGTTTGCTCGGATTCCATATCAGTAAATACTCGCCCAACTGAGACGAACTTACATATCTGACAACGGGCTTTACCACAGGCATGCATACCCACCGGCCTCGAAGGGGCTTCACTACAAGGAAGTTTAGCCCTAACTAATTGATCCTTTAAATTACGAGGTCGACGAAAGGACACAAATGGGTTGTTAGAAAATATTTCGCTAGTATTGGAGCAACTCGCAAGAATAGGCTGAAGTTCGGTTAAAATAGATGAAACCTTGGACAGAGAGGGATGAAAATCAAGAACCAAAGGGACTCTGTGTTGTACAGAAGTTTGCTCCAATGATTTAGGTCGGAGCAATTCGCGACGAGATCTACGTTTAACTTTACCAATTTGCGAATCAAGAAATTTGGCCTTATATCCCTTCTGTAAAAACCAAGATTTCATTTCCTCAGATTTCCTTTCAAAGCTGCTCTCATTACTACAAATCCGTCTTATACGAAGAGCCTGACTAAAGGGAATAGCCCGTTTAATATGGCCAGGGTGGCAAGATTTGCTATCTAGATACTGGTGTGTGTCGGTGGGTTTACAATATAAATCAGTGGAAATATTGCCACTATCGACACTTACCATAACGTCTAGAAAGCAAAGGGAACTGTCCGAAATACACGATGTAAATTTAATAGTGGCATGAAATGAATTGAGAGAGTTCAAAAACTGATCAAGTAAGGCACGGCCACTGGTCCAAATCATGAAAATATCATCTAAATAGCGCCACCAGAGCTGGGGTTTAAGAGCAATGCTACCCAAGAATTTGCATTCCAGTTCACTCATGAATATATTAGCATAGGCTGGTGCAAACTTGGTACCCATGGCCGTGCCAAGCTTCTGATGAAAAATGGAGCCATCAAATTCAAAATAATTGTTTTCCAAGACAATGCGAGCAAGGTCAACTAATTCTGATGTGGGAATATTAGCATTGTCACGGTTGTTAAGAATATTAGACAATGCTTCCAAACCCTCCAAGTGAGGGATGTGGGAATACAAACCCACAACATCAACAGTAACCAGCAAAGCATTATCTGGGAGAGTGCTCACATCCTCAAGTTTACGTAAAAAATGAGACGTATCTTTGATGTATGACGCAATGCCTTGAACTAAAGGTTGAAGGTGGAAATCTAAAAATTCAGATATCCTTTCAGAAGGCGTACCACAATTTGAAACTATAGGCCTACCGGGAATTTCTCCTTTAACCAGGCTCTTATGTATTTTGGGCAGTAGGTAAAACTTACCCAATCTGGGATTATCCACTAGCAGGTATTCAAAGCACTTAGCATCAATGTATTTGGAATTAAGCATAGGAGTTAATTTATCACGGATTTGAGAGGTCAAACCAACAGTAGGGTCAGAAGAAACAAGCTCATAAACAGATGGGTCATAAAGCTGTCGAAGGGCCTCTTCACGATAATCTGACACATCCAAAATAACAACAGCCGAACCCTTATCCGCCTGTTTAATAACTATGTCCCTATAACTCTTAAGACTAGAAATGGCTGTTTTCTCAGGCAAAGGCAAATTACTGTAGTTATGACCTCTCTCGTCCAAAGCGAGCAAACGTTTTTCAAGTTCCTCAAGATATAAATTAAGAGCTGGTTCAGAAACTGGGGGATTCCAATTAGATTTTTTCTTAAATTTAAAATGGGAAGCATCGACAGTATTTGTCGCAGGATGCCTATCATGAAAATAAAATTTACACTTGAGTCTTCTAGCAAATTCAACAAGATCTTTTTTTAGTTGAAAACGGTTGATGGATTTAGGTGTGGGGCAAAAATTTAAACCCTTGGCCAGCACGTTAATTTCCACTTGGGAAAGAGTTATAGGGACATAGTTATTAAACAGGCGGATAAGGGTTCGGCTGTTGTTATTTTGGATGTGTCAGATTATCGTGAAGAGGCCCTTCGACAGCTTTATGACCCATCTGTTTATGAGCTTGTTTCTTCTGACCCTACTGTTGGTTTGACCTCTCAAATCCGTGATAAATTAACTCCTATGCTTAATTCCAAATACATTGATGCTAAGTGCTTTGAATACCTGCTAGTGGATAATCCCAGATTGGGTAAGTTTTACCTACTGCCCAAAATACATAAGAGCCTGGTTAAAGGAGAAATTCCCGGTAGGCCTATAGTTTCAAATTGTGGTACGCCTTCTGAAAGGATATCTGAATTTTTAGATTTCCACCTTCAACCTTTAGTTCAAGGCATTGCGTCATACATCAAAGATACGTCTCATTTTTTACGTAAACTTGAGGATGTGAGCACTCTCCCAGATAATGCTTTGCTGGTTACTGTTGATGTTGTGGGTTTGTATTCCCACATCCCTCACTTGGAGGGTTTGGAAGCATTGTCTAATATTCTTAACAACCGTGACAATGCTAATATTCCCACATCAGAATTAGTTGACCTTGCTCGCATTGTCTTGGAAAACAATTATTTTGAATTTGATGGCTCCATTTTTCATCAGAAGCTTGGCACGGCCATGGGTACCAAGTTTGCACCAGCCTATGCTAATATATTCATGAGTGAACTGGAATGCAAATTCTTGGGTAGCATTGCTCTTAAACCCCAGCTCTGGTGGCGCTATTTAGATGATATTTTCATGATTTGGACCAGTGGCCGTGCCTTACTTGATCAGTTTTTGAACTCTCTCAATTCATTTCATGCCACTATTAAATTTACATCGTGTATTTCGGACAGTTCCCTTTGCTTTCTAGACGTTATGGTAAGTGTCGATAGTGGCAATATTTCCACTGATTTATATTGTAAACCCACCGACACACACCAGTATCTAGATAGCAAATCTTGCCACCCTGGCCATATTAAACGGGCTATTCCCTTTAGTCAGGCTCTTCGTATAAGACGGATTTGTAGTAATGAGAGCAGCTTTGAAAGGAAATCTGAGGAAATGAAATCTTGGTTTTTACAGAAGGGATATAAGGCCAAATTTCTTGATTCGCAAATTGGTAAAGTTAAACGTAGATCTCGTCGCGAATTGCTCCGACCTAAATCATTGGAGCAAACTTCTGTACAACACAGAGTCCCTTTGGTTCTTGATTTTCATCCCTCTCTGTCCAAGGTTTCATCTATTTTAACCGAACTTCAGCCTATTCTTGCGAGTTGCTCCAATACTAGCGAAATATTTTCTAACAACCCATTTGTGTCCTTTCGTCGACCTCGTAATTTAAAGGATCAATTAGTTAGGGCTAAACTTCCTTGTAGTGAAGCCCCTTCGAGGCCGGTGGGTATGCATGCCTGTGGTAAAGCCCGTTGTCAGATATGTAAGTTCGTCTCAGTTGGGCGAGTATTTACTGATATGGAATCCGAGCAAACGTTTTTCATTAATCATTCATTTGATTGCGACTCTTCCGGTGTCGTGTACTTGATATCTTGTACTAAATGTAATAAGCAGTATGTTGGCAGTACCATTACAACGTTTCGTAAGAGATTTAACAACCACAAAAGCAGTCTTTGTAGATATGGCAAGGGACAAAGGAACATTCCTGGCGAACATCTGTATGCTCATTTTTTTAGCGAAGACCATGGGGGTATTACTGATTTAACTGTTACTATTATTGATAAAACTAATGTTAATGACCCCACAACACGTGAGGGATTTTGGACATATAAATTGGATTGTTTTATTCCCAAAGGACTTAATCAACGTGATTTCTTTTAATTTTAATTTTTATCTGTCATCTTTCTCATTTTAAATTCTAATTTATTCATATTTGTAAATACTTAAATAGCTGGTGCGCTTTCCTCTGGTTATTGAACCTGAAGAAGGGGCAGTGCCCCGAAACGTTGTTCATTAAAGATTTTTAAACGTTCCTTTTGAAGAAATATATATATATATATATATATATATATATATTTCAATCTACAGACACGTGTTTCGCTGTACCACAGCTCATCAGTGTAGCTTGGAACAATCTGGATGAGTCTGGCTGGACTATTATACACTTACGATCGTCATTGACAACCTGTCAACCTATATATATATATATATATATACGTTTGAGAATTGGATAACCATTGACGATGATGTCGCTTGACTGGATCCAAAACGCTTATAAAATGTAGTAAAAAGTGAAAGTATAAAAGAAGGACGCGAACTCCAGACAGATCAGGGCCCGCGGAGCGTATTAAAGAGTGGGGGGGCTAAGTCATAAATACAACCGTCTGGAAAATTTTGGATTTTCTATGGCTCTTTAATTTTGAGAGAAACTCCATTGCTGCAGCTACGATTTTTGAATAATAATCTCGAGGATCTCGAGCTCGTTTTCGGAGCCTGTGGTTGTTTTGTACAGTGACAAGGTCACAGAACTTCATGTCAGGCCCGTATGATCTGAAGTTGAAAACATCAAGCAAATCTTCGCCAGTTAGTGTTACTTTTACTTTATTTTGGTTTCCAAAAAAGTGGGGGGCTATAGCCCAGCCCCCCCCCCCCCCCCCCCCCCCCCCCGTCTCCGCGGGCCCTGTGTCGTCTGCCTGTGTTAGTTAGCATATTTGCCGTCGGACAACGTTTTGGACAATCCTAAGAAGGCTGAAACTGAAAGGCATCGTAGAGGATCGTATATCACAAAATGTTGTGAGTACACATGCGCTGTAGACAAAACGTGCAGGCTTCTGTTTTCAAATGCTGTTTTCATCTTCGGATGCTGCTGTTTACCTTACCCCATCTCCAGTACGTTTCGCTTCATTTTTACATCAATTAGGCATTTATTTGTCGTGCTCTAAATGAATAACAAGGTAGTCAATTTATCCCGGGAAGTGACCCCTCCCGCAAGCAATCGTCTTCTGGACGATATTTTTTAGTATCCAATGAGATATTGTACTGCTATCGTGCGATCGGACATTCCCGTATGATGAAATACAGTAAAAACCCGCATAAAAGAACCAGTGGATTAAGAACCACCAGCCTGAAATTGAGGCAATTAAGCACCCAAAATACAAGAACCACTTCAGGCTGACAAACGAGATTGGTTCTTAAAAAACCTTAACGTTTGTACTTTAGCTGAAGTAGAAAGCATATTCTAAGGGCAGGTATAGGCAGGTACATACATAATTTAATATTATTGCAAATGCAAAAACAATCTGTTGTTTAGTATATATATATGCAGTATATCTGTTGTTATGACAGTAAATTAAATTGTTTGGCAATATGAAATACAATTGGGATGTTCACTACTTAACACAGCTCACTATATTTGAGCGGGAAACAAATCATTTAAAACACTAAACCAGGAACAATTGTTTTTGACTGGAAATAAGAACCAGTTAAGAACCAACTCGGCCTGATTTATCACTAAGTGCCCATTATATAACAACCACTTCAGCCTGACGTCAAAACATAGTGGTTCTTTTATGCGGGTTTTTACTGTACACATAAACTGCTAACCCCAAAACAACTTTACCCCCCGCCTAATGGGTTTTCTAACCCCCCGCCTAATGGTTTTCTAATACTAACCTTAATGTATTAATATACACACTGCTGTAGTGAATGTGGGAGAGCTTGGAGTAGACAGACGATACATGGATGATCGTCAAGCTCATATCCTCAGAAAAATTATTCTGAGTTCCGAACAGGAATCGAACCTGTAACCTTCTGATTACCGGTGAGACGCTCTAACCATTGAGCTAACGAGACTCAGATCAGGCTTGGACTGGGCCCAATTTAGGGGCCTTGCCATTTCAGCTGCGAAGGGGCCCGTCTATGCATGTGAACAGGTAATATTTGCAATTTGAGAACCGGATCCAGAACAACAAATAAGAAAAGAAAGAAAAATTTATCATTATGGAACATTTTCAGCATTTAGAACATAACATTTTTAACATTTCAGAACATAAGAAGCTGTTCCATTTTCGAGGACTTTGACGCAGGTTTTTGATACACTGCTTCGTCATCAACAGCCTTCAGTAAATGAGCTTCTACAGAACAAATCATTACTAGCTGCTTCCAAATGGTGTTGACTAAGTAGAGATTTCAGTCGATTCTTGATGAAGCACAACTTTGAGAATTTCTCTCGCAGGACTCAACTGTGCATGGGAGGGTGAGCGCAGTTCTTAGACATTGGGTGTGTGACATCATGGTTGTGTATGGCCAGGCCCCAGGGGTCCTTTTTGATGTCCACGAAAGGGGCGCATGTGCCATGGCACAATGGCACATAGGCCAGTTCAATCCTGACTCAGATGGAGAGCGAAGGTTACAATGATGTACTGGTTTGATTGATATATGTATACTGCCTATGCGGCAGTCACTATATATATCGTTAATGTTTGGATGTGTTAATATATACACTGCTGTAGTGGATATATATTAACACATCCAAACATTACCGATATATAGTGACTGCCCCATAGGCAGTACATGTATATCAATCAAACCAGTACATCGTTGTAACCTTCACCTAGTACATAATAAAGTAATAAATAGTAACAAATGTAACATATATAATAAATAACTAGACAGATAAATAACTATAACATAATAACTCAAAAATAAATAAATAAACAGTAATAAAATAAATTAAATAAATGTTATAACCAGAGCCAAGATCACACAAAATGTGTGTCCAACACATTTTAGCATCCTTTTCACTAATTCTTATGCTAATCGGAAGGTCATTATATATCTTTTCGGCGGCATAATAGAATGACTGTTGGCATATTCAAGTTTTACTTTAGGTAGTTTCACAAGAACGGAATTATTTTTTGTGTATTGCTCCAGCACATTTTATTGCTCGGTATTTTCAATGAAGATACCTAGCTCTCTTTTATTTTCATTCAAATCAACTCTTATTTTCAAAAACAAATTTTCCCGCCAAAACGTACCGATCCGGAAAAAGCGTATTGCCCTCGGGCCTATTGGCTGCTAGAGAAATATCGTAGATTACGGACTTCTCAGTAGCCAATCAGCATTCAGTTATTTTGTGTACAGACCTGAATACAAGTTCAACCAATCAAAATAAAATATATTTTCTATAAATTTTCATTATGTTGGACAATCATTTCATCTGTTGGACAATCATCCTCCGCTTTCCGCTTGCTCTCAACCAACCTCGTACCCAAGACCGAGCCCAAGACATTTTCACTGAGCGAAAATGGCCCTCCGATCGACCGGTGACATGACATCGAGAATTTCTGGGGTTTTGATTAACAGGAGTATGATGTAGGCAACCCAAACAAGAAAATTATATGGGACTCCTATTATAGGCATACCCATAAAATGTTCTGAAAAGTGCCCCTGCGACGAAATATCACATTACGTTTTGTTACAGAAAAACATTTTAGGTTATTAAATGTTCGCATTTGCCAAAAAAATGAACAACAAACATTCTATCACAAGAAATTTTGTCCGCCATTGCTCAAAACTTGTTCCAGACGAGCCCGCGATTCTACAGCAGAGTATGTGATTGTGACGTCACACTTGACAGAGACTCAACACGTGACAAAGCTTTATGGAAATTATACGACAAATTACAATAGAAAGTTTTCCCCAAGTAGCTTTCTATTCATACACAACTAGCCACGTTTTGAGTCACTTCCTCTGATCGCAACGTAAGCGTCCGGAACATGTTCGAGTAATGGCGGCCGTATAATCTCGTATAAAAACGACTTCGCATGCTCGCAATTGCTTGAAATTTGGCAAGTTAAGTAAACACCATGTTCTTTACAAATGTGTAAAAATTTGGGATACCAAAAAAAGTTGATCACAGGGGCACTTTAATTATTATATCTTTAGCAATATTTTTTCTACGCGACAGTCATGTGAATTCTAATCGCGATAGTGTTCAATCAAAATCTAGATACCTCAAAATTTCAAATTTTTCCAGCAAAACACATCTAAGGCCCTGTTTATAACCCTAGGAATATTGTTACCCTAGCGCCCGGGTGACCCTAGTGTAGTTATTTTTCTACGTTGTGTTTATAAGCAAACTAGGGTTACCCTATACTAGTAGGGTACTAGGGATATGTACTGTTTTTGCCTTATAAACACAATCGATAAGGACAACTCGGACACCCGGGTCAAGTGTTTATAGTCATCAGGCCTCTTGATGTACTGGCAAGCCTCGCATATGTCAGTTTCTTCGACCAAGTCTTCGAGATAGGGCAGAGTTGGAATGTAGAGCCGCATGAAAGAGTGTTAGTTGTTTAACAGTTATAGACATGATTGAATAACAAAGAAGAATACCATCTAACGGAAGA
The DNA here is from genome assembly GCA_035772405.1 of Chrysogorgia sp. JL179-B06. Taxonomy (NCBI): domain Eukaryota; kingdom Metazoa; phylum Cnidaria; class Anthozoa; order Scleralcyonacea; family Chrysogorgiidae; genus Chrysogorgia; species Chrysogorgia sp. JL179-B06. Next base: position 2,769,974 of record JAYKKM010000122.1, on the reverse strand, counting down.
GAAGTAAGCACAGGTAGTAGAGAGATAAAATCGATAATACAGCAATAATTTGCTTCCTTTCCGCCATGTTTACATTCGAATTTTCCGGGTACACGCTCAACGGCGCGAGTATACTTCACCCTAGTCCTAGGGTTACCCTAGCCCGATCATTTCCTTATAAACGCAAGCTATCTTTTCACCCTGGCGCTGGGGTAACCCTACCCCTAGGGTTACCCTAGCGCTTATAAACAGGGCCTAAGAATAGATAACCGCGCCTTTGACGCAAACATCTTGGAGTGTGAAGTCTGTAAATAAATAAAGATCAAAACCAATGACCGATATTTTGAATTGAAAACTACCTAGCCACGCTATCCGTGCCCAAGAAAATAACCTTGAACCTATGGCGTAATCCGCGTGTCTCTCCAGTAGAGGAAGAAGATGCTTATATTCTACTACACTGAAATTATAATTATTCTGGATATAATATGAAAAGGAGAAATGAGAGAACTTCAATGTGTCGAAAAATACTTAAGTAATATAGTACTTACGTATTTCATGAACGACGTTTCGGTCGTCCGAAACGTTGGCCATGAATATACGTAAGTACTCATACTTTAATTATTTTTCGACATGCATTGAAGTTCTCTTATTTCTCCTTTTCATATTATATACAGTTCTTTTGAGAACCTCAGTAGCAGCTTTCATATTTATTCTAATTATAATTATTTTCCCGATTAGAGCATCCAGATGGTTCACTGCCAGATAAGTCACTCGGGCAGGCAGGTGTTTCGCAAATTTCCATAACAAAGGTCCCTGGATCCCACGGGAAGACGCAGTATCAATATTCAAATATAGACAGCCGGCCAAACGAGGAGGAACGCCAAGCAAAGAAGATGTTTTCGAAACTAAGCCGAAGAAAAACCTTCGTCATTTTCGTCGTGTTCTTCTTCCTCCAGTGCTCGACAACCGTCCACGGACGAAATAAGGCTTCGGAGGTATGCCGTTCAGGCGATGGGACAACGACGCTTCACGACTTTGCAGACGCAGACATACACGGCACTTCGTTCGAGTTACGCGCTTTCAGAGATCATGTCGTCTTGGTCATCAATGTGGCGACATTCTGCCAGTACACTAAGCAGTATATCGGCTTGAACAAACTGGTTGAGAAATACATTGGAGCGGACGGTCAGCGTTGTGGACTAAGGATCCTTGGTGTCCCTTGCAACCAGTTCCGTCACCAGGAACCGGGACAAAATGCGTACGAAATCCTCAACGGTTTGGAATACGTGAGACCCGGCTACGGGTTCAAACCGGAGCTGGTGATGTTGAGGAAGAGAGACGTGAATGGCGCTAACGAGGATGGACTGTATACATGGCTGAAGGTTAGAACCATATTATGTAAGGCACGCAGTCTGTTGTACATGTACATTGATGTTAGTGAGCGGTGCGTGTAACGTGCGTTAGCGGACGATTTTTAACGTAACATTTGTTACCGCAACGTGTTGCATAACTGTGAACTCATGGATTCACAATTCTCGCAACATTGTGCTCAGATTTTCATCAAGTTGATTCGTGTAACAGCATTGCCGACGATTTTTAACGAGACAATATCTCAGAATCTCTAGCTTTTAGGAAACGGCAGCCAGAAAACCTTTGTTTATCCATCCAACGTTATCCTCAACCGCCAGCTGTTGCAACTAAATGCTGAAACTTGCTCCGTTTTCCTCTCTTCTCTTTATCCTGCAAGCTCTTATATCTATATCTCTCTTTGACGTTCTTTTGGTTCCCCCTCTTCCGCTAAACTCTCCAATATCTATAACATTTTAACTGCGCAGCTTTATCGCCATTGTTTGATCGTATAAAGGGGAAGCTTGGGGACTAAATTGTTACAACAGCGGTGCACTAAAAATCGTCCCTCAGTGTAACAGCACTGTTATGGCAACATGTTGGACGAAACATTTGCATGCGGTAATCCGAAACTTCCCGATATTACTAGAATTTTAAAATCGCATGCACAGCTTTTGTCTAATCCTATACTAAGGAAATATTTCCTTCTAAATATTTGTTACCAGCTAATTATCGTATATAGAACTAAGAACCTAAAGGATATTTTAGCACCCTCAACATTTAAGGAACAAAACTCGCAAGCATGCACAGGTCACGCATTCTACGAAACCAGGCTGTTTTAAATTCAGAAAGAAGAGCGATTTATGTAATAATTATTTCCAGCAGGCGGATACTATCACTTGAGAACTTGAATTGTACTTCTACTCATGGATCGAGTTATCTATGCGCTTTCTTGTCGGAAGACTGCAAGGTACTGTATGTAGGTACATCTGCACAATTTAAAATTAGATTTCGTAATCATATAAAATCTTCTCTGAAGACCAATAAGAATACTTGTGAGGTAGTCATCTATAGTTAACATCTTTTATCCGATTTTACTTTTGTCTGTATAGAAAAATTAACTACAGCATATATGATTGATCATCGCAAACTACTTACTCGACTAAAGGCTTATACAGGCTTTAAACTGAAGAAGGCCGAACTGCCGAAACGTTTTTTAATAAAGGACAATAAAAGGTTTTCTGTCTTCGGCTCAATTTCATCTATACAAGTTACAAATACCGAAGCAGTGGCACTGATACTTCAAAAAGTAATAATAATTGTAACCAATCCATAATTTAATTGATCGTGCTGGTTTTTTTATTAATTCGCGGATCATTGCATGTGATTGTCGATTTTCTCAAGGACGCGGGACGTCTCTCTACGCTCGTATGAATCTATATCTATGAATCTTACCTACCCGCTCGACACCTGATATATTGTCCACTTTCGCACGCGCAAATGTACAACACTTATACGTTTCAGTGTTCGTTCTTCTCCAGAATGTGCAAGGTTGGTGCAGAACATGCTTCGCATGCGTGTAAAGCGAATTACTTAAAATTACAAAATTTAAAAGCTACGCTCTCTGTCATCATAATTATGGCAGCAGTGGTTCAGTTATGTGACCCTGAAGACCCAAAGTCGTGGAAATCTATCCGCTGTCCAAGATGTAACTCAACCCGGGGTCTCATCGAAGCGATCCACTGCTGCAACTTATAACATATTAATACTATACCGTGTCTCAATAGCTCAGTGGTTAGAGCGCCGATGCGTTGATTTGGAGACCTTGGGTTCGAGTGGTGGGGAAGTCAGATTTTGTATATGACATATATTTGACTATCTTATTAAGGCAAACCTAATGAATATATAAATAAATAAATAAAAATAGGAACAAATACAAACGATTCTCACAATAATTAATAACGATCTAAAAAGTACACGATGGATGTACAGGATACGCGTTGTGGTTGTACAAGGGCGGCGGAAGCGGGGGGCATCGCCCCCACGATTGAGCCCAGCCTTATACAGTTGTACTCATAATTTATGAGTATACAGGCTTGACTATATAGGATGGAAAATTAGGCCCAAAAACTAATGTTCAGGACTTCAGGATGAATTAAGAGTACATTGATATACATAAAAGGAAGATTTTATTAAAAACGATTAAAACATCCACAATAATCAATAAGAAAAGCTGTGCACATATGAAAGCTTGTATAATCTACGTAGATTGTAATCTAATTGTATTTTTTTCTCCTTATATTTCTCTGAAAACTGGCCCCAAAACGCAGGAAATCCTGCTTCCGAGACTTTCTAATACAAAATTTTTCCGGGGCACCGGATCCCCTTCTGCCCTCGCCCCCTATATTTAAACTGTTCCGCCGCCCTTGGGTTAGTATATATACATAGTTAGTAGCAACACGATGGCCGAAGGTTATAATTTATTTTTTTAATTTAATATTTTTGTCGCAATAAAAATAAATACTAAATCAATACTAAAATTAAATATACAAATAGCGACAGGAGAAAGAAACAGGACAAATGCCCCAATTGACATCAGACTCCTAGTATTATTATTTAAGATATATTATAAAAACTATTTACATGTGCGTTAAAAAGAAATTGGTTGAAAACTATTCTGTTCCATCCGGAAGAACATACTCGGTTTCAAGTTTTTCAATATAAAATTTATATAATCCAGATAATAGTAAAGTGCCTATCACCCAAAACTTTTTATTGTCTTATTTGAAAGAACTTTTAAACTGATAAAGTAACTTCTATTGAAGATTTTCGTTTCTTCGCTTTCTTTTTGAGATATTTCAGTTTGTTTGATATGCAAATGCCTGAAAATGCCTCGAAGTACGTCACACATACATAATGACTTATCAGAGGATGTTATGTATCTTTGCGTTCATCAAATAAAAACACTAAAGTGTGAATAACACGTGTGCGTGTTTCTCCCACAATACCAAACTTCACGATTTTTAAGGATTTCGTTCGAGAATGAAAGAGATACATAACATTCTCTGATAAGTCATTATGTATGTGTGACGTACTTCGAGGCATTTTCAGGCATTTGCATATCAAACAAACTGAAATATCTCAAAAAGAAAGCGAAGAAACGAAAATCTTCAATAGAAGTTACTTTATCATTTTAAAAGTTCTTGCAAAAAAGACAATAAAAAGTTTTGGGTGATAGGCACTTTAAATAGTAATTTCTTAAATTTTAAACGTTATTTTTTGTTGCAATAGATTTAGATACTATATTATCCCAGGTTCTTGTTATGTGAATTATATAAGATTTTTGGTAGGTTGATGTATTAGATTTCTTTATTTGAACTCTGTCGCAATATGGGTTTCATAGATTATCTTGTTTGTCTAACGTTGCGGAGTTGGTAGAATGTTCTGATCTAGGACGTTGATACCATGATTAGTCTTGTATAAAAATAATTACATAAAAATGTGTCTATCTTTTCAGTCGCGTTGTCCCTCTCCTAGTCCTTTCATCAACGAGTTGAAAAACATTTACTACACACCAGTTCGCAACGACGACGTAAGTTGGAACTTTGAGAAGTTCTTGGTGGATCACAAGGGACAGCCGAGGAAAAGGTACACGTCTGCCGTGGAACCAGAGGAGATGGTAGGGGATATCGAGGAACTGATCAAAAGCTGCCTGCAGTAGTACTTGGGACAATAATTCTAGCTCGCGTACAAGATGCGTACAACAATGAAATAATTGTCTAGTGGATGTAAACGTTATTATATAGCCAGGCTTTCCCTGGATATAACTCTGACAGATTTATGGTCACGTGGCATTAGTTAAGATCAAATGTATCCCGCGCGGGCTAATAAAGCCTGGTTTTCACTTGGTATGCAAGAACAAGCACAGGAGCTATACATCAAGTATTTAGTTTGTTTGTTTTTTAATTTTACACGGGTCCACAGTAATTGGCGTAAGCCCCCGTATCTAACCAATCAGAGTTCGTTCATTAAAGCCTTCATGTCAAAACAAGTGAATTATTATAGGTGGGAACAATATGTGGTGTTAAACGCTTAAGGATGCGTATATATAATAAGCGTCGTGTTCTATGACCTCCCCTATGTCAAAACAGTTTGATAAATGATATGGTTAGGAACAATGAAGCTTAAGGATTCGAATATATAATAAGCGTTTTGTTCTGATTCCTCCCCTATGTCAAAACAGTTTGATAAATGATATGGCTAGGGACAATGAATTTACTTGTTGGGATTAGCGACCATTTTGTTTGTTTACTTTGGGTAGCTACGATTTTTAATGAATTCTAACCTTAATTACTTGTAGGGATTAGCGGGCATTTTGAAGGGATTAGTTCCTGTGAAATATATATTTCCCGTGTTTAAATACGTCTATTTCTAGATATTTAAGCATTTTTACACTTATTTAAGCATATTTTTATGCTTTTTGATACTTTATTTTACACTTTTCACACAATTTAGTATATATTTTAAGATACCCGTTAGCTCGATATCGAGGAGCGTGTTAATTAATTCACACATGTCAAAATAGATGATAATGGTTTTTTAATTTTTAACGTAATACTTCTGGATTGTTACAACACATTGTCTGCGAGTTTACAAAGAAGATATGCTTCCCAACGAGAACTTCTTGATTTTCCTGGCGATGAATCACAGCAATAATAATTCCAGCTTCGACTCCCATTCGGGTATTAAGAACAGAGGTAAGATTAAAATCTTTGAGTATTATCCCGCGACGTTCATCGAGCCAAGTTTTATCTCGGTCATTTAACCAATTGTTATTTTGGGACATGAAGTCGACCACGTAAAAATCAGAGTCTCGACACATTGTATATAAAAATTCAGAGCTGTATAACTTCACGTTATCAAGTTTAATTTCGTTTATATCTATGCTTGTTGCCATCGTATCTAATACTAAAATGTTTTTGGAGATAGGTTCGTCGATTGCTATATGCACAAACTTGCCGATCAAATGTGTAAAATCGTCCGTTGAGTAGGATATATATATATATTTCTCATTCCATAACAATAGCATCTTATAGATTATTCTATCAGCACGTGCGGCGTTGGGTAACATATCCACTTTATGACATTCAACCACTTGATATTCAATATGTGAAAAATACTTTGCTAAATCGATCAGTATTACTAACAGAGGATTTGCTTTAGTACCCACATTCATTTTGAAAGTGTTCTAATAAAAATATGACTTCTAACATGTGTTTATATATCTTTCCCTGCAACGTTTTTTAACCGATAAATATTTTGGAGGCAATATGTACCGCATTAAGTCAACAAAAAGATTAAAGAGATTTACATGTATAATCGTCGGAGCGCGCGACGGTCATCTAACCAAGTTTTATCCCGGGCATTTAACCAATTGTTATTTTGTGACATAAAATATAAAAATTCAGAGCTGTATAACTTCACGTTATTAAGTTTAATTTCGTTTATATCTATACTCGTTGCCATCGTGTCTAATAATTAATGTTTTTGGCTAGAGATGTCTATGTATACAAAGGGATTAGTCTTTTACGATAAATATATTTTGGTTGGTAAGATATATATTTTTACCAATCTTAGTGTGTTCGGATGAACCGAATTCGATTTTAAAATAATTGTTATATGCATCGTTAAAGAAAAGTTCATACATCTGTAGCGGTTCGCCAGCAGGTTTGGGTATTGGTCTTGATCCAATTAACTGTAGATTTCGTTCACGAGATAGAGCCTTCATAGATATTATATCTATAAATGTTGCTTGATTCATGGTTGATACGGCGGAGGTTCCTCGATTGCTACATGTACAAACTGTCCGATCAAATGTGTACAATCGTCCGATGAGTAGGTATATATATATTTCTCATCCCATAACAATAGCAACTTATATATTATTCTATCGGCACGTGCATTGTTGGGTAACATTTCCACTTTACGACATTCAATCACGTGATATTCAATGTGTGAAAAATACTTTGCTAAATCGGTTAGTATTACCAACAGTGGATTTTCTTTAGTACCAGCTATCATTTTGAAAGTGTTTTAATAAAATATGACTTCTAACGTGTGTTTATATATATCTTCCCCAGCAACGTTTTAGCCGATAAATATTTTTGGGGAATATGTACTGCATTAAGTCAACAAAAAGATTAAAAAAGATTTACATGTATAATCGTCGGAGCGCGTCTTATAATATTGATTTTATCATTCGACCAATGAGAATACTACGATATTTTATTAGGGAATTAAGGTCAACCAATCAGGATACCCCATTTTTTTTAACGTGTTTTTTATAAGCGTTTGTTCCTATTTTTTTTAGTCACAATATCATGATGGCTCGTGTGAAGCAGACTCATAGAAATTTGGAAAGTGGAAAATCAATTGCTCGGTGTGAAAGTAGAGGAAAAGATATTCCTAAAATGTTAAAGCAACGACGTCTAGAGCGACAAGAATATCGTAATAAGGCTCGGGATATTTCAGATGGTGAAACATCATACCGTCAAGAAATCAGAGGAACAAAGAAAGTCAAACATCGTACAACTAAAGACAACATTGCACAGTCGCCATTAAATTTTGCTGTACCGATAACACCGTACAGTCACGTGTCCCCTCTGCAAGCGAAGTCGTCACCACAGCAAGCAAAGCGACCACCCCTGCAAGTAAATTCATCGTCTCAAGAACAGGGGGGTTACATTCACCCTCTACTCCTGCAATCGAAGTATAACACGTCGCCACGGCAAGTACCGTCTCTAACCCAGCAAGTAAACCATCCACCACCTCTATTATCGCAAGAACAGTATAATATACCGCTTCAAACACCGCAAGCAAAGTATAATGCATCTCCTATTCCCCGCAAACGATCTCACCGCCACGACCCGAAGATGAATTAGATAATTACATATACGATATGCCTATTGATTTCTTCGGTCAAATCCCTATTCCTTCTCCTGCGAATTTAATACAAATGTGTGATGCAATGATACCCGTTCAACAAGGAACACAATTATTACAAATTGTGGATGAATTAGCAAATGCTCTTTCCCCAACATTATCTCCTATTCCTCTTTCACCACCACAACTACCACAACCACCTATGGCTACAACACCCCAACCATTATTTCCACGGTGTGGAGAAGAGGACGAAGAAGAAGAGGAAGATGACGACGACCGAGAAGTTTTGAACGACCCGCCATTGAAGAAAAGATGTTTCAAACGTTCGTTAATATATATGAAACGTGAAAAAAAAGGCGATGAACATCATGAAGAAAAACGAATGACAATCTATTCGAATTATGATCAAGATATTATTTGCACACAACGCGATAAATATCGTGAGTTAGAGGGTCTCTATATTGAGAAACTATATATAAATAAACAATATTTGCAATGGCGTTCTAGAAAATTTACGAGTGACCTTATGGAAAAACGATATATAATGGATAATAATAAGGATTTGAAACGAAAGACTGATTTAAAAAAAAGGAAACCGAAATGTATAAAATGATATTGTTCTAAATAAAAATATCACTAATGTGAAAACATGGAGGTGTGGAATGTCATGGTAAAAGAACTGGCATGTTTTGAAATAAAAATCAATAAAAATATGGAACAAAGTGTGTGGAAATGTCTTGACGAACATGAGAATTTATTTAAAAATATTATTACCCATTTAAAATGTCCACGTGAACTTTTAGATGTCTATAATCGTATGGATCGCCATGAAATTGGACAAATAATAGCATTTTTTGCTTTAATCCTGTGTTTTTTTTAGATATAAACACATTGATAATGGGGAATATTATATCAAACTATTTGTACGTCAAACAATTTTAGATTTTAGAAATTCACATCTTAAATTCATTTTATTCCCTCATGATAAAAAACACACGTCGTGGTTTGGGTTGTGGAATATATTCTTTGAATTTTTTAAATTAGTCTAAATACAATTTTTCAATACTCTGTATTATAATGTCAGGATCTTCAAAGTTAATATTATATGATTCTATAATACTCTTAATAATAAAAGTAGTTGATGTACTGGTATTAGATGTAATCCTTACCCTTATAGAAAAATTATATATTATATCCATATGCGGGGGGTAATATTGTAAACTAAGGGGGGTATTATTTTGTATAATACTATTATTTTTAACTTGATCTGAAAATAAACTGACTTTAAACTTATAGGGTTTACTTGTCTTATAGAATAATTTAAACCAATAAGAGTATTTCTGACAATTTTTATAACAACAGGTACAGGGGGGGTTTTCATATGCATCAGCTTAACAATCTTATCGAGATTAAAAGTATAAACCCTATCGTTACTAGTTTTAAGTTTTGATATAGGGTTATGATTTTCGCAAAAGAAAATAAAGCAACATACAAGCTGATACACTATTTTCTCAAAATAATCTAAATTATGTAGATAAAAAAAAGTAGCCTTCAAATAAAATGGATCTATAAAATATAAATAAATACAGCAATATGTAAATTCATGACTAAAACAACGATTAAGTCTATGTAATGTATTACAAAGATAAGACCCTCCATACCCTATGGGTTTAGGAATTGTAGTTTTCTCATCATTAATAGTAATAGAAATAAAGTGGTAAATATCATTTCTTGGATGATAACTGGTTTGAATCTCAATAAAAAAATTATCAGAATGATTATCATTCAAATGAAAAATAGATTTCATTAATGTTTGAGCGGGTATTAATAGTAATTTGTGATAACGCTCACAGAGTTTTTCACCATAAATATAATATTTTCGTTGTGTATGAACAACCGGGATTATATAGTGTTGTTTATCTGTTAAGATTCGCCAATCCATGCATTCATCTTGATACATTTCAGGTTTCATTTTTTCAATATAGGCGTAGTCTTTATATCCACGACCAAGTTGTCTCGATTCAAATTCCATACATTCGATAATTTCCCCATAGTAATAGTCACATAAGTCACAGACGGCAAATAATAATCCAATGTATCGGTTACGAAAATGTTGTATATAATACACAATTTTCAATATCGTCTTAATATTGATTTCTTGAGCTTGCGCATAGGTTCTTTTACTCCCAATGTTTAATGACATTCTCAAAAGTGATAACGTTTTTTAAAAAATCGCCTTGTATATATACTATTTTCTCAATCTTTAAATATATATTTCTACACACAGATTTTAACACGATAAAAATTTGAAAAAAGTATTATTGTAACTACAATGTATAATATATCAACTGATTTGACGTGTGTGTGTTTTAGAACAACATTAGGGATTCGTTTTAATCTACAACACAGCATTTGGTGCAACTAATCCCCGTGTATTTGTTTAGAAGAAAATCGCTAATTATGGATTCGCGTCTCTAATTCCCCAAACACACATTCATTGTATACGAGTATCACAAATCATCGGGATGACATGAAAGCTTTAATCAATGAACTCTGATTGGTCAAACTAATCTATCCACAGTAACGCATAGTAACGCGGGATACAATTATAAAAGCCGATGTAGGGTTGAAAATAATTAATATCAGTCTGAGTGTAGGAGAGTGAGAGATGGCAAAAATATTTGAGAACGTGAACAGCGAAATTAAAGAAGACTTCATACCGTTAGAGACAACTGAGAAGAATGAAGAGACTATCGAAGAGTTGTATGCGGGTAAATATAATTATGCATTAAACAAATGTAAAGAAGAAATATCCCAAGAACGACAGAAATTATTTTTATCGCGTATCACACATATAATGGATTGTGAATGTTACCAGTTTAAGGGAGAGAGACCCAGTTATCGTGAAGTAACTCTTCTTGAACTTCAAACGAAGAAGTATTTTATTTATCATTGTTATGATAGCAAGTTAAAACCCTACAAAGAACTAACTCGAAGGGAACGGTCTACTGTCTACTATCAATATCGATGTCATGGTTTAGACTATTTAACTGAAAAAAAATCAAGAGATTATTTTAGTCAAAGTGAACTTATAAATAGATTAAGTTATTTATTTCGTAATGTTTTCCCCCCGAATGCTATTATTGGGTATAAAGGTGGTGATAAAGAATCGTCGTTAGTTAAAACACTTCAAGAAAAAACTATTTTACATTGTGTGAATCTTGAATATTTTGGAATTGAGAAGTACGATTATTTACTTTCGTTTTATAATCTTAAACCCAGAAATTGTTGGTATCATACTAGTGAACCCACATGTTTATTGTATCATTGTAGTTTGTTTGAATGTCTTTTATTTGCTGCATGTTTGTTTCGTAAATTAGAAGATGTGGATAATGAACGATCTGTACTCTATGTATGATAAGGAATTTAATTTTTAAAAATTATTCTCTCCTGAACATTTTACCTAAATAAAAAAATACACTTTTTGATTTTAAAAAAAAATATTGAATGTATTTTCCTTTTATTTTTAGAAACACAAAGATTGTTTAAAAAATTATCAAAAGCACATTTAAGAAATGTTTATATTTTAAAAATAAAACGTACATTAGAACGTTATTATTTTGTTAAAGATGTACATGTTATCAAAAACACTATTTTTGTTAAAATAGAAGGAGAGAGAAGTTTTAAAAAAAATAAGATGATCATAGAAACTCTTTGTACATTTAAATATATAAAAAATGATATCATTGTACGTATAGTATAAATAAAACGTTCATAATTTTTTTTCTCTTATTGGAATTAAAATGAGTCAGAAAAAAATCATCCATTATAATGAACGTTTTTATCTTACGAATCCAAGAAAATTCGGGACAATTGCGTTAAAATCAGCAAATAATATATATGAGTTTCAAGAAGTGTCTTGGAAACACGGTGTAATACCCGCGAGTTTTCTTAACGGTTTATTTAAATTTAAAACAAATATTCGTGCTCCAGGTCCAAATACTGATTTTTCATTGACATTTAGTAACAATAGAAAATTTCAAACAGATATTGGCATAAACGAAAAATAATTCATAGTATTGATGTAAAACTTAAAAATAATATTCGTGATTCATATAACGGGGCGTTAGGATGGAGTATTGTTCAAGTTAAAAAAGAGATATTCGAACAGGGTGATCTTGGCTCATATATTGCAAAACCTAATAAACCCTATTTTAGCTCTAATCAATTGTTTATTGATCCCGAGCAAAATTTCTTTAACGGTGATAAACGTTTTGTAGATTTAGCTTATAATTTACCTGCTGACGAAGATTTTATATTGATTCAAAACATTAAATTTATAGATGAAAATTTTTTGTGGAAATATGGTCTTAAAATTGCCGAGGCAGATAAACCCTATAATGAATACGAAATTTCTATTGTTTATTCCGATGGATATACGTAGATAGGGGTATATATAAAGATCGTTTTATCAAAGGGGATCACGTGTCATGGAGTTTCAGCGCGTACAAAATCAAGAGGGATATAAGATTTATCATGATTTAACACAATATAGTTATGTGGAATCCGTTTTTTTTTGGTATTTAGTAGGAAGTATGGAAATTGAAAAATCAAGATATCATCTACTAATATCTATTGCTGATTATGAAGCATATGTACGGTATAAATTTATACTGGAAGTAGAATGTTCAAAAAATCCCAAAATGTATATTGTACATCAAGAGGAACACGACATTCCAGAAGAATGTTATGAATTTCTTCGTAAAATATGTGAAGCATGGAATGATGGCGTATCCCCACGTATCAACGATAAAAGAATTGGAGAATATTTAAAGATACTAGATTATGATAGAAAACATTGTTTTAGTTATGAGTGTTTTAGGAGTATTATAGCATTATATTATGATTTTTGGGTTTATAATAAAACTATAAAATACACTTGTAAAAAATGTAAAGGGGAATGCGAATGTAATGTGGATTACCCTAATTTCATCAGTGTAAATTTTAATGAAATAAGAGCTTATAATGTAGAAAAATATTCAATGGACAATGACCTCTTATGTCACGAAATAAGACACTGAATGTATGTTTTTTATTTAAAAAAAAATTAATACATTAAAAACTTTTCAACATGGTTTCTGGGTTTATGATATACAAGTCCTCCTTTTTGAAATTGTCTTTTGATTTTTTTCTTTCCTAGTTTTGCAATAATTTTTACTACATTAGCTTTTTTTTTAAGCTCTTTTTTAAAATCGTTTATAAAAAGTTTGCCGTATTTATTGACTGTTTTATTTCCTCCACGTTGCCTTTTTTTCCCTTTAAAAATACCCCCACGTTGCCTTTTTTCCCCCTTAAAATCACCACCCCGTAATTCTCTTATTCTTCCTACCATTGTTATGAAGGTTGTTTTCTCTGCCAATAGTTATCACCATAGTCTGCAAAAATTTCTTCATGGGGTTTTATATGTTTTATACTTTCTAAATACATTTTTTTATTATTTGGGTCGTAAACAAAATCGGAATTATTTTTATATATAGAACCGGTTTTCCCATTATTCGCATAACGTGCTGCGGCGTGAGTTGTCAAATAAGCATCGATACACGTGTTTGCATCGTTACAAATACTATATACAGCATTTGTGTTTTTACCATATTTACGATCCAATTTGACCTGTGTTGTTTTTTGACCCGTATAATAAGAAATATTACGCTCGGGTTTAAAAGGTTTTTTCCAAGCAAATAATCCCTCACCTGCATTTGGAATCGTTGATTTCTTGATACGTAAGTTATTTTGTTTTGCTAAATGAATCCAACATTTTTTTGTTTTTGCTGTTCGTTTACGACATCTTATTTTTTTTAGGGTTTTACTTCTACATTGAAGAACGTGACGTATACTTTGAGATTTATCATTGCGTCTTTTTTTTCGAGGTAACTTAACTCTTACCATTTTTTTTAAAATATAGTTTTTATTCCTAAATAATCATTCTTTTTTTCATGGGTCTGAATAAAATTTACCAAACATTCAACTTTATAGATAATATCTTCGGGACAGTTGTATATTTCTTTTTTTAATTCTGTTATTCTTTGTTTTAAAATCTTTGATGAAATAGGTATTATCTTTTCTTTATCTTCTGTAAAATTTAGTAAACATTCCCTTAAAAGATACGGCGAAAATAATATTGAGGGATCATTATCTTGAATTTCATATCCGATATAAGGTAAATTAGACGCTTGTAAATAAATTTCAATATACACAATTTCACTCATATTTTTTTTTACTCTCTTTTTTTTGTTTTAGTTTTTTTAAAATGGGTTCTTTATTCTCAAAAAAAATCCCTCCTATACTTACGTTGACATGTATTAATATACAGGATTCATACGATGTTACTATTGATCGTGTTGATGGTGAAGACGAAAACATAAATAAAAATAAAACGGCGTGTTTTTCTTGTTTTAGAAAAAAAAAAGAAGATGAATGATGATCAGAAAAAATTAAAATATAGTCAAAAAGATATAGATAAAATTGTAAGTTTATTTAATAAGAAAAAAGAAAGTAAGAAAAATGATAAAATAGACGATTATTTTTCTGTTAATCATATAGAAACTATTAGTAGAGAAAAATTTAAAGTCACTGAACAACATTTTTCTTTGGATGTTTCACGGGAAAAAACGGTTAATTTTATTAGTTTTATTCAATCGTTATCGTTGGTTTTTTCTTATTTAATTAACATTGCACGGGCAAATGTAAAAAGTGATGATGATTATGTTAGATTTATCTTTAGTAATGCGCCAAAAAGTTTTTTCTCTACAGCCGTTTTACCCGTGAAAGACTTTGACGTTAAATATTTCTTAAATATTATGGAAAAATTTATGCAGAGTAATAAAGAAATAATAGCTAATGGTTGGAATAGTAAAGTAATTGTTCAAACTTTTCCCGCAGGAATAAGTACAAATAAAAAAAAAAATAGTGTACTAAGGAAAAAAAGTATTTACAATAGTTTGAATAAGGGAAATGCTACAGATAAAGGTGGTGTGAAAAGTAATGTAAAAAAATATGGCCGTAAATTTCGCACGGGGGTATTTTATATTCTTAGCCATGTATTATTTCGTACAGTGAAAGATTGTTGTTTTGCTTTAGCAATATTAGTGGGTTTATCATTTTTAAAACAAGACTATAAATATTTTATAATGAAAAGAAAACCCAATAAACCAGTGGATGATTTATTTACGTGTGAAGAAATTCGAAATGTATATCGGGAATGTGGGATACCCGAGGGTAATGTTGATGCTACACAGTTTCATTTTGTATATAATAATTATTTAAAAAAACATGGTGTTGATTTGTTAGTGTATGCTGACACTCATTCCGATAATATAATTTATGATTCACGAACTGATAGTGAAGGTAATCTTATTAAATTGACTAATGAAATTGTATGTTTATGGTTAAATAATAATCATTACGATGTAGTCTTAAGCATAAAGGAATTTTCTAAACTCAGTACCACTTCTTTTTGTGTTAAATGTATGAGTTATTTTACACGTCATGAATATGTCGATAATCACCTATGTACTACAAATAATTTAACTTGTTTACGATGTTATAAATATCCGAATAAGTGTAAAGATAAAAATAATAAACTTATTTGTGCCAGTTGTGATATAATTTTTTATGATGAAAATTGTTTTACAAATCATTTAACAAATAAAATTTTTAAACCTTCTCAAAGTAATTATAACCGTTTAACACCGTGTCAATATTTTTTTATTGTAAAACCTGTAACAAAATTTGTCCTCGATTCTTTTTCATTTTTTCTAATAAAACAGTTAAACATGATTGTAGCAAACGATTTTGTTTTCATTGTGATAAATACATGAAACAACCTCATTTTTGTTACGTGAAACCCCTTTCACTTGAATATAACAAGAGGAAAGAAAGTGAACCCACTTTATTTTTTTTTGATTTTGAAACAAAAGTAACCGAAACTAAATTGCTCGTACCGTTTTATTGTATCGTCCAAAAGGTATGTAAAAAATGTCAACATATTGAATTTAAAAAAACAAAAATATTTGAAAAAAAGGATCAAGAAATTATCGATAATACTATTGAAAAAGTTAGTTGTTGTGGGAATAGACAATTTATTTTTGATAACAATGTTATTGAAACTTTATGTGAATTTATGTTTGAACAAACAAATTCCGTTTGGATAGCTCATAACGGGGGTAGATTTGATACTATTTTTATTTTAAAATATCTTTTAGAAATAAAACAGATAATGCCGAATACTATAATGAACGGTACTAAAATAATGAGTTTAATAATTAAAGAACAAAATATTAGAATCCTCGATAGTTATTTGTTTTTTAGTATGAAATTAGCCGATATTCCAAAAGCAATGGATCTTCAAGGGGAATGTAAGGGATTTCATCCTTATGAATTTTACGATTTAACTTATGAGGGTGAAATTGTAGATCGGAAATTTTTTGATACGAAACATATGAATACAGCAACACTTAATGAATTTGAAAAATGGTATTTAGAAAAAAAGAAAGAGAAATATATATTTCGTAAAGAGATTTATTATTATTGTTGTAGTGATGTAGATATTTTAAGAAAGGGATGTGTTAAATTTTCTACAATGATCGGGACCATAGGTCATATCACCCCCTTTTATGCAAAGAATTGTATTACGATTGCTAGTTTAGCTTTGAAAGTGTATAGGCTTAATTTTTAAAAAAAAAATTGTGTAGGAATTATTCCTGCTTCGGGGTATAGGGGGGGGGTGTAAAACAGAGTTTAATTGCTATTGATTGGTTAGATGAAATTAATCGAGAAATAGGAGGAAATTTAGAATATATCTGTTCACAAAATGGGGAGAAAAAAATTCTAGGCCGTTTTGTCGATGGTTTTTATAATGAAACGATATATCAATTTCATGGTTGTTTTTATCACGGATGTCCCAAATGTTTTGACCCCTATGCATTAAACGTTCTTACAAACGAAAAATTTAGTAATTTATATGCAAATACGCAACGTTTTTCTTGGACAATAAAAAATGCCGGTTACAAATTAATCGAGATGTGGGAATGTGATTATTTAGAAGAAAAAAAATATACACAGAAACAATTAATTGAAAAGAAAAGAAAATTTTATCCGTTTACTCCTTTAACACCACGTGACGCATTATATGGGGGACGAACTTCCCCCGTATGTTTATTTAAAGAAACAAAACCCAACGAACGAATAAGTTACGTAGATTTTACATCGCTATACCCTGATGTACAAAAAAAATATGATTTTCCTGTGGGTCATCCTACTATTTTACTGGGGAAAGATTGTAATAAAATAAAAATCAAGGACATATTTGGTTTAGTAAAATGTTGTATTTCACCTCCTCGAAATATTTACTTTCCTGTTTTACCCGTTAGAATAGATGGGAAATTATTATTTCCATTATGTTATAAATGTGCTGTGGATAAATGTAATAAATGTGAACATAATGAAAGCGATCGATACTTAACGGGTACTTGGACTAGTGTTGAGATTCATGTTGCTATAGATAAGGGATATAAAATAATTGCTCTTTACGAAATATATCATGTTGAACGCAAAGAAAAAATCTTTTCACAATACGTAAATCAATTTTTAAAAATCAAACAAGAATCTTCAGGAATTCCTACGGATTGTTTGAACGCAGATGGAAGTAAAAATGATGATAAAATTAAACAGTATTGTAATGATTATTTAAAAAATGAAAATGTTTTTTTTAGATAAAGACAAAATAGAGAAAAATCCCGGATTAAGAACTATTGCAAAAACATTTTTAAATTCGTTATGGGGAAAATTTGCTCAAAACGAAAATAATACACAAGTGTGTTTTTTAAACGATGAAGAATTATTAAATATTGCCAATGATAAAAGTAAAAAATTAACATCGATGGAATTTATAAACGAAACATTATTACGTTGTACATATGAAAAAATTGATGATGCAACAACCCCTCTAAAAACGGGAAATGTAATCATTGCATGTTTTGTTACTGCATATGCACGTTTGAAATTATACGAGTTACTCGTTAAATTAGACGATCGCGTTTTATATTTTGATACAGATTCTGTTATTTATATATCTGATGAAAATAATTATACTGATGTTAAAACGGGAAAATATTTAGGAGATTTAACGAATGAATTAAATGAAAATGAATGGATAACAAATTTTTGTTCAACGGGTCCAAAATGTTACGCGTATATAACTAATTTAAATCAGGAATGTATTCATGTGAAAGGTTTTACTTTAAAAAATGAAACAATAAAAGAAAAATTGAATTTTTTATCCTTGACACAATGTGTTAAAAATCAAGATAATATCACAATAAAATATGTATAGATAAACTTAATCATATTTTTATTGAGGATGAAATAAAAAAATTTTCATTTACATTTAATAAACGTGTTGTTAAAAATAATTTTAATACGATTCCGTTTGGATTTTTAGATAACTGAAATGAACAATGTTTCATTACCATTTCAACACCCTTTTATGTTAACGTTATGTGGGCCTAGTCAAAGTGGGAAAACATATTGGATATTACAATTATTGAAAAATATTAACATTATGATTACACCAGCAATTGTTAAAATTGTTTATTTATATTCAATTTATCAACCTCTGTACGCTGAAATGGAAAAAGTTCTTGCGGAAAAAACAGATATTAGTGTTGAATTTATCGATTGTCAAAAGGGTATTCCCCGCATTACCGATATACAAACGAATACCCGTGAAAATACGTTAATAATATTAGATGATCTCATGTTAGTTGCAACATCATCGAAGGAAAATCTTGAAAGAATAGATAATATTGCAACTCAAGATGTCCATCATCGTAATATTAGTGTTATTTTTACATGTCAAAATTTAACATATGGTAATGGTAAATTGCGAAATTTACGTGTCAATAGTCAATATTATGTTATGTTTAAAAATTTAAGCGATTATAATAATATGTATACGATATGTGATAATAAAAAAATTAATAGAAATAGATTTAATAAAGTATTAAGTGAAATTAATGAGAAACCCTATGGTTATTTGGTATTTGATAATTGTAGAAAAGGGTATGAAAATTGTAGAATTAGAACCAATGTATTTCCACATGAATCAACGATAATCTATGATTTGTAAATAAATGTAAAAAGAAAAATAAATGTTTGTTAAAAAAATAAAAAGAGTTGTTGAAAATCGTTTTTTTTTTAAAAAGTATATATAGTATGGGGTGTGTATATTGTGTATTAATTTTTTTAAAAAAAACATGGCAAGAAGAAGATATAGAAGCAGGAGGGGAATTATCCTTAGAAAAAAGAAACAAAAAGGGGGTAGTGCTCTAGATATTTTTGGACCTTTGGGATCATTAGTTGGAAATCAATTGGGAATTGGTATTCGAAAAAGAAAAAGAAAACAAAAAGGGGGTGCTCGAGGTTCTAATTTGGTCAAATTGTTTGGTTTGGGTGTTCGAAAAAGAAAACAAAAAGGGGGTCGTAGTATTAGTTATAGTGATGTTGACAGATGGTTAAATGGTTAATTAAAAAATCCATAAACAGTGTAAATCAGTTAATTTTTTGTTTAATTAAAAATTGGCATTATTAAAACTACAACATGACTGATTGTTATTACTCTTACAATTTTTTTTACATTTTTTATTATATATTCCCACGAGTACACGACCTAAAATTGTTTCTATTTTTTTTTTTAATTTAATATCGTTTTTTAGTTTAATACGTTCATTTTTAAATATTTTTTGTTTATTATTATTTTCGAATTCATTACGACATTGATTGTATAAATATAATAAACTCCAATTTCCACACACGGCTGTATTTTTGGATTGTAATTGTTTACTTTGAATATATTGAAATGTTAGTCCTTTTTTTACACTATAATCATACCAATATTCACGTTTATAAAACGAGACATCTTTTGCAAAACTATCAAAAAAATTCATATGTTTTTCTTTATCCACCCATATAGCAATCCAATGTTGACCGTTTTGATCTGCTTCATCCGTATTCCAAATCCAACACGAGGGATAATAAATTTTTTTAGGAAAAATATTTGCAGGAAATGTACCCAAATAATATTTATTTAAAAACTTATTTATTTTTGAAATTTTATTAATCTCGTTCGTAAATAAAAATTGGGTTAAAAAACAATGTAAATTCATTGAGTTTTGCGTCGCCATTTTCTTTGTGTTGAATAGGGCGTTGAAGAGATGGTAGGAATGTGGGTGGTGAGTGATGTAGATGGTTCTTCGTGACTCGAAAGACCCGAAGGGGTTTTTCCCAAATTTATATAACGTTGTCGTAATTTTATATTTCGTATATAATAGGCGGGCATATGTAATTTTTTCAATTCTTTTAAAGCAACCGTCTGCTTTTGTTGTGTAAGATTGAACATGTTTTGTTTGCTGACATTATGCGTTAAATCGTATAATAAATCATGATGGTTTATTGCAACACCGTTTATTTTTATTATATCTGTACCCCCAGTTTTAATTTTTTTCCTTTCAAGAAATTCTTTTATTTGTTGCCCACTTGTCACCGTCGGTGTTTTCCTTACTCCGGGTGATTCATCATTGGTCACCTCATTTTCAAGTTCATTACTTTTTCTTTTCATATTTTGTTGTCTTTTTAAAAAACTAACCATACTCTCTGCGACACGTTGATCATTATTAACTTTTTTCATTTCTTCTTTCATTTTATTTTTACTTTCAATAAGTTCGAAATTATTTTTGTTGTTAATTCCCTGCAATAATTTTTCGTTTTCATGATCAGTTTTGATTAAATCTAAAATTTCATTTAATTTACTCGGATTAATTAATTGCATTTTATTTACTTCGGTCATTTTTTTTTATTTGTTGGTTAAGTAATTTGTATGCTTTTTGATATATGTTGATTATACGAAAATCCTCAGATAATAATATTTTTAAATCTTTTTCTTTTATTTTGTTCTTTGAAAACTTATTCAAAATATATTTATTATCACTGGAAAGTTCGATCGAAATTTTTTTATTTAAAATATTTTTAGCAATGTATTGTAATTTATTAATTAATTGAGAATCTAACAACGTATTTTTTTTATCAATATCTGCTTTAAGATATTTTTTTAACGATGGTAAAAAATCCTTTTTTTTTTTTCAAAAGCTTTTTTCTTTATTTTATTTAATTGAACTAATGTTTCTAAAAATTTTAAATCATCTTCGCAACTTGATGAAGAAGAAGTAACGGAACTTTCACTATCCATTTCATCACTAACATCATCGCTAACAACATCGCTATCATTTTCACTATCATCCTCCTCATCATCATCATCTCTTGAATTATCATTTTTCTCGTCTTTTTTTTCCTCTTCTTTATTTAATTCATCATTTTTTTCTTCATTCATTTTTTTTATGCGTAAACTGAAAACGGTGGAAATACAAGAATATGTTCACGATTTAGGGGTATTTTGTTAATAACTGTTTTTTTTATTTTTGGTTTTTTTATTCTATTCTTTGTTGTAATGGGTTTTGTGTTCTTCATTTTTTTTGTACATCCCCTTGTCACAAATGTTGATAATTAAATGCTGTGTAATAATCTTGCAGGGGTATTTATTCCTACTCTAATTTCATTTCGAAATTCACCAACAAATATTAACGCCCCTACAACTGTATTTTGAGAAAAATGAAAATCCACATTAACATTTCCCGACGGTCTTATGGGTAATACTGCAAGATGAGAGTCTCTATTATCTGTTAAATCAAATGCTAATATAGAATACCCGTTTATAAAGTCATTATAAGTCATGGGCATTTCTGAATAGTTGCGATTTAATACCGAACGTAATTTTGAGTAAGCTTCAGCTTGATTTTCTATTCTCCCGACAACAGCGTTATTTACCGAAACTTCAACATTATCATAATTAGGCCAGTTAAACTCAAAAATATTATGAGTATATGATCCGTTCCAATTTGCTAATGGTGAAAATACAATATATAAACGTGTAGGAACGCTACCATTAAACACATCGATTACTTGATGCGAATTTCGTCCTGCAGCTACTGATTCAGTAATACAACGATAATTGGTTGTATAATATAATGTTTCTTTATTATGGGTCACCATCCCTAT
Source organism: Chrysogorgia sp. JL179-B06 (assembly GCA_035772405.1). Classification (NCBI taxonomy): domain Eukaryota; kingdom Metazoa; phylum Cnidaria; class Anthozoa; order Scleralcyonacea; family Chrysogorgiidae; genus Chrysogorgia; species Chrysogorgia sp. JL179-B06. Next base: position 2,747,540 of record JAYKKM010000122.1, on the reverse strand, counting down.
ATTAAGAGCATTTGATAATTGTTTTTTGGGTTTAAATACAGGAATTTTTATTTTAAAATCATCTAGGGTAATTATAGTAGCAGCAACGGGCATATCAGCATGATTGGCACCCATCATTACAATTGTATTTAATGCCCGCGTTAAACGTAATTCAACTTTATACGCTGTAGGAATATATATTTCAGCACCCCCTTCGCTAAATAATGAACAATCAATCTCATCTATCAAATACTGTGATTGATTTTGAAATGCCTGTGTTTTTTGTCTCCCCCCTGTATTTACGACAGCAGTTCCATTCGTGAAACCCGCGATACTGCTCATATGTGTGGCTGTATCTAAATATGCTATATTAAGCTCTTTAGAATCTTTATATCCCGACGGTGTTTGACGCATTATAAATTGTATCCATGATGCAAAATGTGCAAAATTATCTGATGGCGTAATTAAATTTTCATTTATTTTTAATTCTTTTGTTTTCCACATTGTGCGAAGGGGTAATGTAATCATCGCAAACCCCGATGCTGCAGGTGCTATAACTCCAGCAGCATTTCTAATCGATACTCTAGCCATTATTTTAGCATCACTTGTTTTCATTAATCCAACGGCGTTCCCATGTCTTGTAAACGTGTATACTGACGATTGATTATCTACAGGCGTTGCGATAATTTCCGTTTCACGACATTCCGTAAACGTATCATTATAGGGTGATGACGTAAAAAATTGTAAAGGCTCGCTAAATAATATGTCATTTTTATACCACATATTATTTTTTAAACGTTAATTTTAAGAATATTTGAAAGTGTTCCCAACACTTGAGGAAGAACCATACCCAGTGCCAATGCTCCACCAAATCCTCCTTTTTGTATTTTTCTTCTACGTTTTCTTATTCCTCTTTTGTTTTTTCTTTTTTTGATATATTTTTTACGCGTCATTTATTTTATTTTTAAAAAACAACAATAACCACAACAACAATAAAAATAATAATAATATACACAACATTATGATTTTTTTATATAACTTTTTTTTTATTTATACTTTTTTTTACACAGTCTATCTATTTTGTAAAAAACGTATTACATTTGGATCTATTTTTTTTCTCTTTTTTTTATTATCACTTGTATAATAAGTATCTAAATTTAAATTTGAGGGTAACCCCACACCCTCATTTAATAAAATTTCTTTCTTAGTTGGATTTTCTTTATTTTTTCTTTTCACAACAAAATATGATGAGGAATATTTTTTTCCACGATTTCTACCGTTTAACAATTCAGTATAATCTTCTACGGATAGTTCATTTATTTTTTCAGTCATTATTTTTTTCTTCAAATAAATTTATATATATCTTAATTTCTTCACCTTTTAACGGTACGTTATTCTCATAGTTAATAAAGAACTGTAGTGATTGTTTAGCCTCTTTATCACTCATAAATAAAAAATAGGGGAATTTTTTTTTTTCATCATTTAATGATGTATAAGGATTTTTTTCGTCAATATAAAATAATTCTTTTATAGTATATATAAAACGTTGTGTTGCATTGGAAATAATAGTAGATGAAGAAACTGAAATCGTTCCTTTATTTATTTTTTTTGATTGTTTTATTGCACTGAAATCCATTTTGTTTGCACACGTAATTCGAAATGAATTTTTGATATTTTTATATTCAATCGAATTTAAATTCCATAAAAAAATTTTCCCACTATTTACTAACACGTAAAGAGAAAAAGGATAAAATATTTTATATTCTTTAATTATCATTTCCCCATTTTTTTCTTCAAGAACAATCAAAAGCATTATGTTGAATGTATTAAACAATCAATACTAAGCGTTCCTGAATCAAAATGAACTAATTTTCCTGTAGTATCTTTAACTTTAATATGAATTTCTCTTATAATGTCTTTTTTTAATTTTCTCAATGATTTTGGGGGACTATAATAAACTAATTGTCCATCCCCCCCACCACCTTGTCGATTCCATTGAATGGGTACTGTTGTTAACAATTCGGAACAACTATCACCAACTAACCCCAGTTCTATTTCATCACAATATATAAACATTTTATTTAATCCGTCGGATACATCGGGTAAGTAATCAAAATGTTTAGAAAAAAGGGTTCGAGGTGTAGGGTTATCTTTTTTTATTTCAAACAAGAGAGGTACGATTTCAAGACCTTTTTCATTTTTTAAACCTAGCATAAAAGCTAATTTTTTTGAAAATAATATATTAATCTTTTGATTAAAAGAAGCATATTGAATACCCTTTTTTTCTACCGTAGTCTTGTTAGATAATCGAAATTCATTTACCTGTAACCCATCGACTGCTTTATTCGCATTTTCATATACCCAATACTCAATCTCAACATTAACATTAATAATTACTTTCCCATTTGACCCGATGGTACAAAAAATTTCAAATCCTTCTAAGATATTATTTAAAAATATAATTAATGAAGACAAATCATAAATTCCGTCGGGTATAATAAATTTATCCGATGTAAAAACGAACTCACTGCTGGCGTATACCGAATTATTATTTTCTTCAGGTATAAAATTCTTATAGGTTATGATAAATGAAAAAAAACATTCATCACCAACAATATTTTTAGTTGTTTGAGGATAACAAACTTGTAAAACTTCTAAAAAACATTCATTGTTCAAAGCATCAATGGGTTGTGCAATTTTCATTTCAAAATCATTAATCAAATTCTTTTGAAGTCCTCTTGATATTGAATTACTAGCAATGTGTAAATTCATTTTTTTTTTAAAACTTGTAATTCAGCACGATAAAAAATTCCTTTAATTTCTTCACGTTGTTCGTCTTCTAATTGATATGTAACAGGATCAGTGATAAATACTTTTTTAATAACAAATATCTCATTTGTCCATCGTCGAAGACTGCTTTTTTCAAAAATATTATTTTTTACTCTCGCAATACGTACACGCGTACCTTCTCGTATCAGATCTTGAGTGGGAATAGGATAATTTAAATGATCACGTACCATTTTATTTTTTACTTTACGTATTTTTCCTTTTTTTTCTTCGCGATAAATTTCAAAAGGTGTTGCACCAGCTAATGCTTTATGTGGGGAATTATTATAACGATTAACAATAAGGGGTAAATACTGAATATAGTCAAATTCTCCAGTCATTGTTAAAACACGACGAACCATTGTTTTTAAAGTTCCAATTACACGTTCCACATGGGATGCTTTTATTTCTCTATTATACGTATGAAATACTTCAAAATTATATTGTTTACTTAATTTCGTACGTATATCTTGAAATTCTGTTCCTTCATCACTTTGAATTTTAAGAGGGGCTATTCCTTCTTCAATAAGAATACTTTCAAATTTATTTTTAACATTATTAGACGTTTTCTTTTTTATTAATTTTACCCAACAAAATCTTGAAAAAATATCAATACACACCAACCAATAACGATATTGATTATTATATCGGGCTAAATCTTTATTTTCAGCTAAATCAATTTCCCATTGTTCATTATTTTTATTAACAGCATATTTCAAACGTCTATATTTTTTTTTACTACTACTATGTAATCTATAATTAGAATAATCCTCATCAGTTAATGTCTCTCCTTTTAATAATCTTGAAGCTTTTTCAATAAAGTCAGCAGAAAATTTAGTTTTTTTCTTTTTACTCATTTCTATAATAAAGAAATAAAATTAATATAATATTCTTCAAGTTCATCAACGAGTTCTTTGTCGCGTAATATCCCCATAAAATCAACTTCTATATTTTTACAGGCTAACTCTTTATTTATAGTATCACCATACAAACATAATGTATCTTGTATATTTTTACAACATCTAAAACGATAATAAAAAATTTCTGAAATTACTGATGGACTTAAGCGGTGACAAACCTCATCATCATCACTTTCTACTTTTATTTTCTTAATCTTTTCGTTGTCGTCGTCATCGTCGACGTCGTCGTCAAAATTGAGGGTGGGTTTCTTTTTCTTCAATACTCGTTTTTTAACTGGGGTAGGTTGGGATTTATGACCTGTTGCATGATTATACTTTCTTAGGGCAATAATATATTCATCCAAGGAATCTTTCTTTTTTATATGAAAACTACCCCAATCATCAGACCATACGATTTCACTTTGGGTTGCGTTGTTGTTGTTGTTGCTGGTTGTCGGTGTGGGATCATCGTCAAATTCCATTGCGTCGGCTAATTCGTTATCTTGATGTTGATAACAAATTTCCAAACCACCCCACGCATCTGTACGAACAACCAAACGGCACGTTTGCTTTTTCCAATTTTCAAATCTTACCACTTCAAAAAATATCTGCACCAATTTCTCTTGAATGCTAATCTTATTAAGAACATTCAACAATGAGGGGATATGATCATTTTTCACTTCAACAGCGCTATTGTATGTGTACTTGTCACATCTTTTATTTGTCGGATATACTTTTGCGAGAATAGCATTACCGTTGATTTTTTTTTGTGCAATTATTTTTGCAGACAAATCTGTATACGATTGCATTTTATAAAAATGATCATATTGTTGTCGTGCAAAAAGTTCCACCATCTTTGAATCTGTTCCCGTGTGAAGGGTAAATGATGAATCACTGTGGGGACAGTGCTTATTTTATACCCTCTGCACATTTAAAAAAAAATTGTATTCCATCACAATGAAAAAAATTTTATTATATTAATAACCAACGTTTTATATCAAATAAACTATTGTGTTTGCGTTGCATAACTCCTAAAATTTTACATAACTTTCTATGTTGTTTTTTTGTTTTTATTTTACATTCTATTTTATTTTCTAGAAATGCAACAAGTGCTTTCCCTATTCTTCCATTTCCATCGGAAAAAGGATGAATGGTTTCAAAAATATAATAAATCAAAACTGATATATTTTTTCTTTGATAGTTTTTTACGTAAAATTCATCTAAATGTTCCATATATTGTTGAATATATAAAGGATCAATCCCCTCATGAAATCCAACAAATCTTTTGTTTTGACTGTAATGTCCAGCATTCGTTAAATGGCCCATAGATATTTCATGAATAGTTTTACAACATTCACTTATTTTCCATTTTTCATTTTTTTCCATATAAAATTTTCGAAGGGCAAAACAAAATCTCCCACATCTCATCCAAAATTCTTTTTCGTTTTCTTCGTCTTCTTCCATTCGTATAACATCATACGCAAACACTTTAAATTTTATACAATCTTTTAATTCCATTTTTTTCTACATACACGTTTGTTCACTAATACTTTTATAAAAATTATCCCAATTCACATTCGATTCAGTCATTTCATACATAGGATTGTATGCAGCTAAATTATAATTCAATGTTGTTTTTATATACTTTTTTATCATAGTAAATAATTCTATTACATCTTCCTCAAGCATTATTACATATGCAAATATTTTCTCTTTACACTTAAATTCTCCTATAAATCCCCCATAATCTTGCTTAACACCCACAGAATGATTAACTTGGGTGTGATTTTCATTTAAAACATAATTACTTTTGTTTAAAATACTTAATTTCAGGGGATCAAACTCAAAAAAATAACTTTTACTCTTACAATTTTTATACCGACATTTATCAAAGGATACTTTACCCTTTTTTATATCATGTATAAAATCCCAAAAAATATATCTAATATTTTTTTTCAGAAAGACCTTTTTTTTGTCTATTGAAAAAACTTCCTATAGGGTTATGTTCACGACAATAAAATATAAAACATGAAGTGAACATGATAAGATTTTTAATTGAACTACAATAAGCATAAGAATTGAAAATACTAGGTGATACCATTAACAAATAAATATTTAAAAAAAGAGCAAAATCACATTTCTGGCTATGTATGTGCTTAAATTTGCTTACTAAACTTTCTTTTCCAAAACCCAGGGTATAAGATATGTATTTTCTTTCAAAGGTTAAATTTTGTACAAAATATGTATAATGATATTTATCATTGGTTTTTAAACATTGAAATAAATCTGAGTCTTGGCTTTCAAGGGGTAATACAATATATAATTCGTTAAAACAATCGGGGAATGAAAAAAAACTACAGCATAACGTGTCTGATTCAACGAGTATAGTACGTTGTTGAAGCCATGATCTCTTCAAGGAATATTTTCTTTGACTTGCTTGTAAATTCGGGATCATATAAGAGAAACGATCTTCTAGAATAAAATAGGATTCCATTCCATGGGTTGCTTGAATTTTTTTCATATTGACTATATAGCTTTCTTCAGGGGGGTGAATGTTTTCACAATTCATCATGGGACATGTGACATATTTTCCACGATAATAATCAAATAATCCACATAACCAAAATAAATATCCAATTTCTCCTTGGTTAAAATATTGAAAATAAAGAACAACTCTTAAAATTGTTTCAATCATATTGCTGTGATTTTTTAAAAAATCTCCTCTTTATATAGCTTTTCAAATTAAGCTAAATAAACACATTAATCTAAATAAAATAAAAACCCTTTTATTTTCGGGTTCATTCTTCAGTTAAATCTCATGCAAGCAATATGTCAAAACCCAAACAGTATGATCTTCACTATCTTAAAGAAAATTGTCGAAATCAAATATTTATTGTACGTAAATGTGAACAAATCCTAAACCCATGCTTTCCTATGAATCGATTAAATATAAATTTGGAAGTTATGGAGTATGTAAAAAATAAAAAGCTTAATTATAAACAATATATAACAACACATGTGGCAGGAGATTGTGGTATACATAATTTCATAGATCAAGAAGTGTATATAAATTCTTTTTTTTAAAATAAAAACGCTTTTCTCGATTTATTTTGAACTGTTTTATTTCAAATATTTAATTCATTAAAATTATTACATAATTTCCCACAACAATCTAAATATACCTGTAGTTGCAACATAGATTTATCAAATTGTATTTTATTTATTAATGTTACAATATAATTTCCATTACTGCTACCATAAATCACATTAAGTAAAGATAATATATTTTCATCTTTAATAAGAACTAAATAAAGCTCTTCACCATCAAAATTTTCACGCAAATGATAATTTACTAATCTAAATCTTGAATCCTTACATTTACCATATAAAAACGTTTTCGAATAACAGGGTATATTATTTATCTCAAAATAATCAAGGGTTGAAATTAACGTGGGTAATCTCGGTTCTCTATCAATAAATACTACATGTTTTCCCACTAACTGATCATAAAATGACATAGTCCAGCTAAAACCGGTTATTAAAAATCTATAATATCTTTTTCCACCATATCGTTTCCGAAATATAGATTGTTCATTTTTATCTTCCACATAAATGTTAAAATATTTATAATCATAATCAGCACATCTAAACTGATAAGGATGCTCTCTCCATTCCAAAAAATAAAACGTTGAATCGCGTGTTTTTTCTATCTCAAACAATTCAGCATGTAATAAATATTGAATGTCGGGGTAAAGAATTTCATCAAAATCACGCTCTCGTACAGCCATTTAAATATTTTTAAAAAAAACGTCTTTTCTTCTATTCGTCGTAACCAATTTCCACTGAAACAGTCACTGTATATTTCCACCGTATATTTAACTTGTTTAACACCCAACGTTTAAAACTGTTTAGTCTTGAAAGTTTTAATTCATCTGGATGAATCGGACACGGGTATTTGTTAATACATCTTCCACAAGGATGTTTGTTATAATATAATCTATTATATCGTTCATCTGCTGTTTCTTTACGCTCCATGACAAATATATAAACAATTATTTTTTTTTTACTCTTATTTATACTGTTTCTTTTTTTATGGGATTTTCTTCTTTAAATCTTTTAACACCGTATCTTCTTTAACAACCATCTCTTTAATCTACAACGTTTTTTTTTTGGATCTTTCCACGGTATATAATTCGCACACACTTCCCCACACATATTTCCATTAAGACATTGTCCACAGGGATATTTTGAATAGAATAATCTATTATATCGTGCATCCACGGTTTCCATGATATTTTTGTAAAAACCATTTTATTACATTTATATTTATATCCTACTAAAATTTCTTTTTTCTTTTTATTTTAGAATATCTGTCTTTTTTAATTTTCATTTTTCTTTTTATATTTTTTTTATATAAAAATTTATATATAAACGCGTTACACCCATGTGGTACGTTATTTGTGAATGATGTCGAATTCACATGTACGCTATCGTGATTGTGATGAACATACTGGTAGAAGTTATCAAAGAATAATTGCTGATGACTTTAACCCCTACAAAATTGACGATGAAAGTAACTATTATCCAAGTCGTTTTCTAGCCAAAGAATTACACCACTTTACCTATGTTGTAAAGAAATGTCAACCCACGGAATTATGCGAATGTAATGAAGATATATCCCATGAAGATATACCCTCAACGCCTCAAACATATTACCTAGCTCTGGCTGTTAAAAAGAAACATGAATATGATAATGATGAATGGAATTGTTCATGTCTGGGTGAAAACATAACAACAATTGTTGACTATGATGCTTCTGATCTTTTACAAAAAGAAATTAAACTAATAATAGATTCTAATAATTTCATGAAAGCTGTAGCATATACTCAATAAAAACTTTTTTTTAAAAAAATTCGTGTTTTTTATTTATATATAAGATTACATATTTGATTTAATCCTATTGATAACAAGATGAATCAAGAACAAGATCTCGTGACCTGTGTCAATTATAGAGGTATAGCATATTATGACTATACTCCTCGTTATTATTCATGTCATTTTCTTCAAAAACATTTTCCTAACTATACATATTGGGTAGAGGATTGTAAACCTGCTATACTATGTAAAGAATGTAATCCCCCATTTTGTTCTCCACCTCAAGTCTACGAACTAACTCTGAAAATTATTATACAGGGAGAAGAGAAGGGAATAACCCTAAAAACAATTCTTGAAACTAAAAGTGATCATCTCGTGTCTAAAACAATTAAACTCATAAATGGTAACTCAATAATTCCACAACAAATTAATTTGTAAACATATTTATTTTTTCTTGTAATAAAATTTTTTACACAAAAATAAAAACGATATTCTGTTTCGATATTCTGTTTCTAAAAGATTTTTTATTTTAAAAATATTACAAAGATAAATATATTTGTTTCCCTCTACCCCTATGGTTAATGAAATTGTAGGGTTTAATATTTAATATAGGTGATTGAGTTTTTGCTAATTTTACATTATTATTATTAATATTTATATATTTTCCCTTCAATGATGATAAGAGGTTCTGTAAATTATCCTCCGGAGCTCCAAACGAGTCTACTATCATCAATTTGAAATATCGAGGTCCTTGCCAATCTTTCAGATATAAATAATATCCATATCTTAACAACGAGGGAACCACAGGTTCATAGTTTACTAATTGTATGGGTTGATCACGATAATAAAATGTAAGATAATCATGAGATTCACATTCTCCAAAATCAATCATTGAACGCAACCACATGTTGAAAAAAATAATAGAAAAAATATATTTGATACCCTGTTTATATAGTTTTGCAAACAATCTATAAAAGTAGGTTGTCAAACTATAAAATTTTCACAAAAACGTTCAAAAAAATATTGTCAAGATGGTCTATTGCAGTTTCTGTTGTTGTGAAGTGAATTCCTTCTATCATTTTTTCATGCATTACAGATGTAAAGAATGTTTTGTAAACCATCATTATTGTTATCCTTGTAAACAGAATTACTCACGACTTATCTATAGTAGAATAGTTGAACTATGTGAATGTGATGATAGAATACAAAGATGGAAAAAAACTTATTTGGATTAATAAAATTTTTTTAAAAATACATTGTCTACCATTTCCAAAATTCATAAAACTTATGATTATAATTCGGATGATCTTTTTTCCATCCTCCTTTTTGAATTTTTTTAGAACGTCGTCGTTTTCGTATTCGTTTTTTTATTTTCGCTTTTCTTATACATCTCCTACTCCTACACTTCATTTTTTTATGTTAACTGAAGTACGACAAGCAATGGTTTTAAAAAAAAAGAAAAAAACCATCTATTTATACTGTTCTGTTTTTGATTTTTTTTTTTATATCTTTTCTGAAACACATATAAGATGTTTAAACTGTATGAAATAACCCTGAAAATTATCAATCATGGAGAATCTGGAAAAACACTAAAAATATTATCAGAGGAAGATATGCCCCATCTTTTACATAAAAATGTTAAGTTTATAAAAACTGACAAAGACATAATAATTCCTTCTCTTGTATAAATTTATTTAATAAAAACAATGTTATTTTTTATTACATGAATTTCTTTCTTTACTCTAAAAGTTTTTTTCTTTTTTGTCGATGTTTGTTCTTATAATCAGCTAATTTATTGATTCTTTCACTATTCCATAATTTCCCCATTTTACCCTGACGTTTTCCATATTGATATAACGTGGACGGATCATATAGTCTACCTTTAAAATGGTAGAAATCATCAGCATAAGAACGAATGATTTCTCCCCCATAGGGAAGCCAATCAAAAATATCACCTCTTGCTTCTTTGAGATAAACAACCCCTTGAAGAAATCCCAATTCTTTATCTTTTACAATTTCACGACTACATTCAAAAAACGATATTTCATTTAATTTAAGACAATTCTGTGCAGTAGTTGAGTAATTGATTAATTTCGCTGCCTCTATCATTTTTTCAGCATTTTCTGGATTACGTATTTGAAATGTCCAAATCTTTCGATTGGGTATATACCCTGCCATCTTCAACAAAAAATAACTGACCCATTTTTTTTATGATATCGTTTTTTATACCCCAGGTTTTGTAGAAATGAAAAAAAACATTTCTCAAAAAAACTTTCATATAAATAAGCTGAAACTTTTCTTTTTCATTTATACGTAATTGTCCCTCTACAAACTTAGTTTAAGAAAAAAATGGCTACGAAAGAAGAAATAACGAATGAAACTGGAAAACCCATACCCCTGCCTGGTTCCCCTCTCATATGGGATTACAACGATAAAGGAGAAGGATACGCGTACGGTGTACGTGTACGGGATACGTCGAAAGTGTTTAATTTCGAGGACTTTAAACCCGTCAAACCTATTCAGGATAATAGTGATTCTGATAGTGATGATAGTTTGAAAACATTTTTGGGGAGTGATGATGACGAAGTAAAGGAAGAAAAAGTATTTAATAGAAACAACATTAAAAAAAAAGTATATACCCACTGTGATATTAATTCTCTTCGACAGAATTTTCCAAATCAAAAATATATTTTACGACACTGTATATACTCTCCCTTGGGTAGGCTAGCCGGGTATAAATTATATTTAGAAGTGGTAGATGGGGGAGATCTTTGTCCGTATAAATATCTAACAACAATTATGATAACTGATGATTCCATACTTAGTTCTATTAATAAAGAAATGTATTTAGATTAAATAAAAACAATAAAAAGATTTGTTTTTTCAAAAAAAAGTTATTGTGTGTTAAAGTACATTTTTAAAAATATATCTATTTGAAAAACACCAAATAATTTTTGGAGATATTTCCCTCTACAAATTTTATCTTTTTTTTTTAAAATACCGTAACAAAAGAATATCAGTCATTCGGCCATAAGATGGCGTCGAGGTAAGAGCTCCATGGCGGAAATTTCTATGATTAATTCTATAAACCCAAATTTGATTATTTTTATTTCAATATCGTACAACTCTTCCAAAAATAATATGGACGTTTTTCTGATGGTAAGTATAAATCACATCGGGTGAGGTATGATGGTCGTTTATAAAGGTTTTTTTTGAATTTTAAAAATATCTCTCATGAAATTGACTACGATCACCTTGATTGACCTTCCTCTCTCTGGTCGTCAAACTCAAGGATAAACCCAAAAACTGGTCGTACAACAACACCAGGATTCATGAGATAAATATATACAAAATTCACAAAAAACCTCTTGTATACGACCAGCTGCATATCCCCCCTGATTTGATCACTGGTCGTTCTATACAGGGTGACCACACCTTAAAAATACGACACCCCCCTGGAAATTTTTGACTGGCTCTGCTCTGATTGGTCCATTCAAATCAATACTTGATTCTGATTGGCTTAGAGCTAGTGCCAGTCTCAAACACATTGATATATATATATATATATATATATTACTACTGGTGGTCTACAATAAGGACCCACTAGAGGAGTAGTGAGCTCGACTTTACAGAAAGAGTTAGAGAGACTGAAAGGTTTAAAGTTTTCCGAGATATTGAAAGTGACTCTAGAGAAACAAATTGGTGACGGAGAGTCTGTGTTTAAGACAGCCTTCTTCCATAGCGTAATCAAAACAGTGGTTAGTATTGTTGATGTTAGTGGGACTACAAAGCAAGCTAGTGAGGAGATAGTAAATCGTATTGTTGTGTGATTGTCAGAAGGGTCTGGGTGGGTTGTGGATAATATTGATGATCACTTTATTAATGTGGTGGTGTATGAACCTCGTAAAGGATCGAGTTATATTGAGCTACCATTAGAGTTGAGGAACGCGTCGAAAGGTTTAGTCAACATAAGGAACAACGATGATAAGTGTTTTATGTGGTGTCATGTGTTGCATAAGTACCCTGTAGGAAAGGATCCACAGAGAGTGTCGAAGCATAAGAAGAACGTAGGTTCTGTCAATTATGAAGGAGTGAGATTTCCAGTATCTATGAAACATTATAATAAGATAGAGAAACAGAACAACATAAGTATCAGTGTGTTTGGGTATGAGAATAGACAACCATTCCCTATCTACGTTTCTGAGGAGAAGTACAAGGATCATATGGACCTGCTGCTAATAACGAATGGTGTTAAACGACACTATGTATACATCAAAGACTTTAATAAGTTTATGTTCAACCAATCTAAATACGAGCATAAGAAGAATTTTTGTAGGTACTGTCTTCAATGTTTTACTACCAGTGAGATTCTAGAGAAACATAAGGAGGTTTGTATGGTGGTAAATGGTAAACAAGCGATTAAGATGCCAGATGAAGGAGACAACACTCTTGAGTACAAAAATTACCACAAACAATTAGAAGTGCCATTCGTAATATACGCAGACTTCGAGGCTATCACAGAGAAGGTCGACAACGTGACACCACTCACAGGATCGTACACTAGCGAGTACCAAAACACACGGACTGTGGGTATGGGTACAAAGTAGTGTGCTGTTATGATGATAAATATAGTAAACCAGTAGAGATGTTTCGAGGTAAGAACGCGGTTAGGAAGTTCATGAAAAAGATGTTAGAGGAGGTTAAATACTGCAAGAAAGTTAGAAAGGAGCATTTTTATGAGGATATGGTGTTGACCAGAGCTGATAAGGTTAACTTCAAGGAAGCGACTAAATGTCACATTTGCGATGGGAAATATAAAAGTGGAGACATGAGAGTTAGAGACCATTGTCATATCACTGGTAAATATAGAGGTTCAGCACATCAGTTATGTAATAGGAACTATAGACTGACTGATAAGATACCTGTCATATTTCACAATCTAAGAGGATACGATAGCCACTTTATAATGCAAGAGATAGGCAAGCTAGGTCAGAAAATCAACGTCATAACAAATAATATGGAGAAATATATGGCATTCATGTTAGGTAAACATCTAGTATTTCTAGATAGTTTCCAATTCATGAGCTCTAGTCTAGTCAACCTAGTAAATAACCTACCAAAAGATTGTCTTAAGTACACGTCCGAAGTATTTCAAGATAAGGAGTTAGAGTTGATGTCACGAAAAGGTGTGTACCCATATGACCATATGGATAGTTTCGATAAGTTTAACGAACTTGAGTTGCCATCAAAGGAGAGTTTTTACAGCATCCTAAACGACGAGCATGTGTCAGATACAGACTACGAGCACGCTCAAGAAGTATGGAAGATGATGGGTGTTGAGAATATGGGTGAGTACCACGACCTATACTTAAAGTCTGACGTATTACTATTGGCTGACGTATTCGAGAACTTTAGAAGAACGTGTAAACAGTACTACCAATTAGATCCTTGTCATTACTTCACATCACCTGCACTATCGTGGGACGCTGCTCTAAAGATGACAGGAGCGAAACTAGAGTTGATGACTAACATTGATATGTTTCAGTTTATCGAGAAAGGAATGCGGGGTGGTGTCTCCTGTATAACACATAGACATGGAGAAGCTAACAACAAATACATGAAGGGGTATGATAGTAGTAAACCATCGAAACACATCGTATACCTAGATGCGAATAACCTTTATGGTTGGGCTATGTGTCAGTATCTACCGACTGGTGGATTTGAGTGGGTCGAGGGTTTTGACATCAACAATCTAGACAAATATAGTGACAACTCAGACAAAGGGTTGATACTTGAGGTTGATTTAGAGTACCCAGAGGAGTTGCACGATCTTCACAACGACTATCCTTTAGCCCCTGAGAGGATGAAAGTAAGTAGTGATATGTTGTCAAACTATTGTAAGACAATCCAAAACAAGTTTAAGATATCTGTAGGAGAGGTTGCAAAACTTATACCTAACCTAAACGGTAAGAGTAAGTACGTCGTTCACTATAGAAACCTACAATTATGCAAGAGTTTGGGAACGAAGGTTAAGAAGATACATAGAGCACTTCAATTCAATCAGTCACCATGGCTCAAACAATATATCGACTTTAATACGGACAAGAGAACCCAAGCAAAGAACGACTTTGAGAAAGACTTTTTCAAGCTTATGAATAATAGTGTGTTTGGAAAGACTATGGAGAATCTACGAAAGCGTGTGAACGTGGAGTTAGTAACAGACGAGGAAAAACTGAAGAAACTAACATCAAAACCAACCTTTGTAAGCAGTAAAATATTTGACAATAACTTGGTAGCAGTTCACAAGATCAAAGAGACACTAACTCTAAATAGACCAGCATATGTAGGTATGTGTATTCTAGACCTATCGAAGACATTGATGTACGACTTCCACTACAATAACATCAAAAAGAAATATGGTAACGATGCCAAACTACTATTCACAGACACGGATAGTCTAATGTATGAGATTGATACGGAGGATGTGTACAAAGACATGTACGCTAACAAAGAAATATTCGACTTTAGTGGATATGATAAGTCATCTCCCTACTTCGACCCAACTAACAAGAAGGTTATTGGTAAAATGAAGGATGAGACATTAGGAGTCCCCATCGTTGAGTTCGTAGGTCTAAGGTCGAAAATGTATAGTTACGTGAAAGAGGACGGAAAAGGTGGTAAGACTGCTAAAGGTATCAAGAAGAGTACCATTAGAAACAACATAAGACACGACAACTACAAAAGTGTCCTAACAAATGGTGAGCAAATGTCTCAAATAAATTAAAACTATTCGCAGCAAGAGCCACCAACTAGGAAGCTACGAAATAAATAAAGTGTCCCTAAGCTGCTTTGACGACAAGCGACATATACTACCAGACGGTGTGTCTAGCTATGCGTATGGACATTACAAAATAGTCCAAAATTAGATGTTCAAACTTCTCAAATGTTTTTTAGTCTTTAGGTGTCTATATTTAGAGGTCACATGGTATGGCCTATCGCATGTCTCACACTCCCATTTATGAGTTCTCATCCACTCTTTAGTTTGCGCTCTGGCTGCTCTTAAAGCTTCTTCTTTTGTTTTGTAAATTCTTGGTCTTGCCATTATATATTACTAAATGTTTTATTTATCCACTCGTTGTAGTATGGATCTCCTCTCCTGTCCCAACCTAGATCCTTGTATACTACACTATACAGGTTATACTCGAATCGCACCTTGACCTTACCAGGTTTGAGGTCGTTAAAACTACCTCTCAACTCTATACCTCTTCTAGAGCATATTCTTATGACATAGAAAATATATTTCGATATATTCTTGACAATCAGTTTGTTTCTTTTAAGAGAACATATTATCTTTATAAAATCACTGACCACTATTGGTATGTCACTCTCATTAACTAGTCTTTTACTAGTCAACATTCTCTCTAACCACTTACTGTAACTATGAGCCGATTTCTTATACATCCAAATGTTAGGTACAAAGTTTCTCACACGTCCGTAGGTAGTCTCTCCACACTTGTTACAACTAAATACACCATCTTCAATTTGGGTTCTGTGGTTACTACACTCATAACAGTATGTGGTGTCGTGCCACTTTTTTGGTGTTGCGTCCCTACTTCCGTTCTTGATCTCGTCCAATGTGTACCCTAATGTAGTACCACTCCACTTTTTTGATGTCTCAATCTCATCCAATGTATACCCAGCACAGAACATTCTCATTGTACGTTCGTCAACCATCTAAGTTACTATACTATATATATCTTTAGACAATAGTGTAGTAACTTTGTGGTTGGTTAGTGTCTCCCACTCACACTTTATTGCCGTGACCTGTTTTAGAGCGTATGACAGTGATTGTTCCAACTCTTCTATCTGACGAGTTTGGTAAAAGAGTACCTCTGTCAAGTTACGCTTTTTGTTAAATTCCATAGCCATCTCCTTCAACGTTTTAGCGCTCATTATACTACTATATATATTAAGTAACCTAAAGGTAGTCCAACAACTCCAATGAATATAATTTGATACTCTTTCATCTCATCTGAGGGTTTGTAATAGTCTGACAACTCAGGCTCTTTGCTAAATGTCTTCCCATCATACTGTATCGTCAGTACTTATCTTAGTTGATCCAGAGCGTGGTTTGTGTCGTTTATATCTGCATTAGCATCTGACAGTTGTTGTCTTAGCTCCTGAATTTTGTCTCTCTGACGAATCTCATTCTCGTAGAACTTTTCTTTCGCTCTTGCAAGACTCTCCAATGCTTTGTTGTGTCTCTTTATCTCTGTCTCGTAGCCGGTGTGGTTTAGCTTGCTGAATATAAATCCAGCTCCTGCGAATGCCATAGCGTTGAACAAACCACCTGCTATCACACTAGCCATTATATATTACGCTATATTATTTCGAAAATGGGTCTACAGGTAAGTATTTCTTACTCTGTGCCCACTTGACAAGTAGCGTTGAGACACCTACAGCAGTCGCTAACTTGAGGGTGCCCTTCACTGATTCAGGGGTGCCTAACGGTTCTTTTAGTACTTTCTTTGATTCCATGGATACGGCCACAGCTCCAGCAGTCACGATGGCTGCGTCGTATAGCTCGTTCATAAGTTCTTTTCTATCTATTGATGCCATATACTATACAATATGTTTTAATCGAGGCTGTCGAGTTTACGTGATGGTTTTATAACGACGTTCTTAGGCTCTTCAGTCACTACTTGTTTGTCTTGCCTCATCGTGTAATACAGTGAACTAGCGGCTATAACCACTCCTATAGTACCTATAACGTATCCGTAGTTAAAACTATCGTCCTCACTTATCACTCTCTCTCTCATCTTCCTCTCTTTTGCAGCTTTAGATATAGCAGCCAACCGTTTGCCTGCCTCTACTCTCTTAGGGTCTTTGGTCCTTGTTGTCGACGTTATAATAGGTACGGACTCACTGTCATCAGTCATCTATATTATACGAGGTGTCTTGTTACAGATGACCTCACAGTTATCTCACAGGTCGTCTCACAGTCATTTCACAGATTATCTCACAGATAGTATTCGGTGAAAATATCTTTGATGACTAGATAGTGTGGTTTCACTCTTGAATCTCCTATTACAGTACTCGCACAGAACTGTAGAGTCTCTCATGTATGTTTCTATGAAGTGTATTATCTTATGTTGGTTCGAGGATAGTAGTGTGTTGTATCCTTGTGATCTTAGTCTCTTTAATACCTTCATCTGGTTATTCCTAATAACCCCATTACCTTTTGGTGTTTTGAACTCTAGAGCAAACCCATTATATCTCTTGTGTAGTTGTGGAACTATCAAGTCTGGTTGTCCACCTACGTACCCCTTGTTCCATCCATCTTTTCTTCTAGTTGTTGTGTTTTGATACTCACCAAGTCCTGGAATGGTTATTATTTGATGGTACTCTCTAATGTATTTCACAATGTCGTAGTGTAAATCTGTCTCATTCATTATCGATAACTGGTTGCTTGTGTGTAAACACCTGTTTTTCTTATAGATGGTAGAACTTCTGTGAATACCCACTCTTGAAACCTCTTGGCTGACTCTAGTTTTGATGAGAATATCAGAGCATATACTCCTGGTTCTGATATATAGACTGTACTTGGGTGTATATTTTTAAACCCCGTTGAAACGACGGGGTTTAAAAAACAATAGTTCGTCTTGTATTTGTCGTCTACGTGTTTTCTAATAGATTGACTAGTGTCAGTGTAACCTAGCGTTGCAGCTACCGATGAATGAATGAATAATAATATTTAATCAGGATTGCCCAACTCACCGAGGTGCTTTTCAGTGGGGACCTGCATACGAATACAAATAAAATAAATTAAATTAAATTATACCTACCTATAAATACAGTGAAAATTGTACATAGAAAACATTAAATAACATATAAACATAAATAACATCACAAATTATTAAAAAACTTAATTTTAAAAAGACTGACATCAGTCGTGTCTTTTCTAATATTAATGTGGAGATTATTCCAATCTTTAGCTTCTTGGTAAACAAGCCGTTGTTTACCCCAGTTCCTGTGTATTGGAGGCAGACGCAAGTCATCCTTTCTACGAGTGTTATGTGAATGAATGTTGGAATTATGAATTAAGTTAAAGTTTATATCGACATAGTTATTTAGGCATTTAAAAATTGTGAGGCATCTGTGATAGTGACGTCTTTTTTCCAGACAAATCCAGTTGAGACGATCAAGAGCTGCAGTTGCCGAACTCCAAACTGGGAGATCAAGGATCATCTTGGCAGCTTTATTTTGTGTCACCTGTAGACTATTCATCAAATCCGAATTGTTTTTATCGCCCCAAACGAGATCTCCATAATTAAATAGAGGCAGGATGAGGCTATTGTATAACGTAAGGCGAGACTTTAGTGGTAATAGGTGTTTAACCCGCCGAATAACACCAATACGTTGGTTTATCTTCTTGATCAGTGTTTCCACATGATCTGTCCAAGTCATATTTTCATGGAAAATTACTCCTAGGTACTTAAAAGATTCAGTTTTATCCAGGATATAGTTTCCAATTTTTAATGATATAGTCCCATACTGCTTCAATTTCTGAGTGCCACCGAACACAATGAATTTACACTTGGATGTATTTAATGTAAGTAGATTCTCATAATACCATTTTGAGATATTTAGCAAATCCACATTAAGCTTATGTTCCAAGTCATGTTGGTTATCAGCTGTACAGTAAATGACTGTGTCATCAGCATAGAGGGAAACCCCAGAAAATTCCAAACACGATGGCAGATCGTTGGTGTATAAAAGAAATAACAGTGGTCCCAAAATACTGCCCTGCGGAACACCGACATCAACATATAAATCCGAAGAAAATTTGTTATCCACAGCTGCTATTTGCTTTCGGTTGGAAAGATAAGATTCAAACCACTCAACAGATTCCCCAGACAGACCAACCCCATGTAGCTTTTCCAGTAAAATCTGATGATCTACCGTGTCGAATGCCTTGGAGAGATCGAGAAAGACTGCTCCAGTTGTAAGGCCATTGTCCATATTCAGCAATACATTATCCGCAAAATGGGCCAATGCAAGATTGGTCGATAATCTTGGCCTAAAACCAAACTGCTTTGGGTTAAGGATCTTATTTTCATGTAGATAACTATATAGCTGAACGTGGACTCCTCTCTCAAGAATTTTACTGATAGTTGGCAAAACAGTAATAGGTCTATAATTGTTTTTATCACTTCTTGAGCCAGATTTAAAAAGAGCTGTAACTTTGCCAAATTTCCATAAAGTTGGATAGATTTTCGACTGTAATGAACGATTGAAAATTTTTGTGAGACTAGAACAAATAACGTGATTAGAGTCTTTAAGTAAGCGAGCGCTGATTCTATCGAGGCCGATGGCTTTATTTGATTTTAGCTGTTTCAGTTGGGTGGACACGAAGGATTCCTCAAAAGGTTTGAAAGTAAAGGGGTTGGTAATCACATTACTTTCATTGGCCACAGGAGCACAAGAAACTAAGTTACCTGATGATGATTTGATTTTGTTAGCTAAGAATGTTCCGATTGAAGAAAAATGTTGATTGAGAATCTCAGCAATTGATTTCGCTTCGGTGTATATAGTGCCATTATCTTCAATGCAGGAAAGGGAAGATCTTTTGGAGCGCGACGTGATCTCGTTAAGAGATTTCCATAAGTCACAGGGATTTCCTTTGTTCTTTTCGATAAGATTTGCATAATAATTAACTTTGCAATCTTTAAACCGTTTATTTACGCATATTTTAAGTTTCTTATACGAAGCCCAATGGAAGGATGAATTGGTTTTTACAGCCTTCTTATGATGAAAAGACCGATTGTCCGCAGAACCATATATTGTCTCCTTCCTTGATAGTCGTGACTGACTTGTTCTCGAAACTAAATACTTTGGTTAGACTCATCACCTATACTATACCGTATGTTTTATTTTAAGGTTCAAAGTAGCAGTTCTCTTAAGAAAGTAACCGCTTAGCACAAACACGCGATCTGACCAACCCCCCATTTTGGGGGGTTGGTCAGAACAAACTCCTAATTGGTGGTACTTCTGAGCACGTACTCTTGGAACTTGTCGACTGACACACCACTGGTTCTTACGTGTAGACCTGTGTTTAAAGGGGGGTCGGGATCGGACCCCCTTTGTGTCTCGTCATACACTTTATCGTACTTTTTCACCATTCCATTAATTGGTGGACACAAGTCTGTCACAATATCATCTAATACTTTAACGTCTGAGAGAAACATTGACTCGTCATAAGGAAGACCTCTCAGATATGATCTTAGTTGTGTCAATATCTTTTTGTAACTGGTGTACGCGAACTTACAATGTTCTACTTTATTTACCAGATCAGATTTGGTCAAGTAGCCTTGAATGAGCACACCAGGGCCACTAACACAAGCTATGACTAAAGGGTTAGCAGTCACCGATCCAGCTACAATTCCTACTGTTGTTAATACTATACTAGTCATGTTTAACAATAGTTTAATTTTCTTCAACCTTTTATATTTCCATTTATAACAGGTCCCTAGTTTATGATAGTATGTGTAGAACTGTTTGAGTTCGTCCTCTCTTTCTACTGACATATCCTTTGATATGTGATTGAAATCAACAACTGACTTCTTCCTCATTAACTTACCCCATATTCCTCCATCATATCTCTACCAACTAATATTATGTCTCGGCTCGTCATGTAACCAGAGACAACCTTCACATCGTAGAACTCTATCAAAGACGGGTACTTGTAGGGTGCGAGTGGTATTTTTGGTCGATGCACTCCAAAGATCGTTACGTAAGGAGACCCTATCTCTTTGTGATTAGATGTGAAGTCTGAGTCTGTTGATCTTATGTTGTTCACCTTATGTCTCTTGGTGGTGTCGATGTTATTTGGGATTGTACACGTGTACTCCTTTGCTGGAGCGCCACCACCATATGATAATTTATCATTCTCACCTCCTTTGTATCCTATGTATTTGTCCCACGATCCATCATCGTTTGAGATAATCGCCTCCCAATCTGTAGTAGAAACCCTCGTGACTAACCTCACTACCATAAAAACGGATATGTCACAGTATTGCATACGTGAACAGTTAAAGTGTACTCCAGCTTCAAGTGGAATTGGAGTTAGTTCGGGGGATAGGAAGCTATGACCATTGTTAACACCAATAATAGGACCATACGTTGGATCATATTGTACTAACATGTTTGTTTTATCTCTAATGGTTTTCACTTTATTTGTTCCATTGTGGTATTCTACCATACTCACAGCATGCTTTGTGACGTTAAAATCAAATAGAACGTTATAGGACTGCGTTCTAAAGTATTGTGATAAGTATACGGACTCCAACACTTTTTTACTGATAGCGCTGCATCCAAATCATCGACTGGATCTGCTATGTTTTTGAGTTCCCCTAGCGCCATATCTATATCTCCAGACATCCTCCCACCGCTCACGCTTAATTTAGGGTCACTGCCTAGATGTCTCTTCGCTCTTCTTAATATTTTGTCACTCTCGTAGTCTCTGTCCTCAAATCCATAACTTAGACTCATTATGTTATAACATATATTTGCTTACTAAATAGCCAGACACAGCCGAAACCACTAGAACTAGCCCCAACTCTGTCGTGTTGTCATCTGGTGTCACCTCTAGACGACGCTCTTGGTGTGTCACCTGTGTCTCCAGATGGTGTGTCACCTTTGGTTTATCAAGTGTCTCCAGATGCTCTCCACCTTCTTGGTGAACTTTCTTGACCTTCGTCGTTGGCGTGTAGTTTAACCCACTATTTACTCCAAACTTCATACTCTGTGTAGCAGTCTTTAGCAGGTTGTTGTACCCAGCGATTTTGTTCTTGAGGATTACCACGTTACTTGGCATTAACCACGTAGACGGTGATAGCGCAAGATTTTGAACAACATTAGTGTCTCTAATCGACTTGTTCATGTTGATAATCCACGTTGACACGTCGTAGTTTATAACACTATCCTCCACCAACTTTCGGAACTCTTGTTGAGTCTCTAGACTGCCTGCGGAACCACCAACGATTGACACACGTGTTCTCGCTTGTGCACCAAGTGTGGAGTAAACAAAGGCTTCTATAGATTAATTTAGGTATTGTCGCCCAATGTTGGTAAAACCATTCGACACCAGAGGAACGTATCGTTTGTAGTCGTTCTTAACGTCGTTAATCGTGAAGACTCTCTCCTCACCTGTTGTACCATCAGCAAGGACTTTACCCTGGTAGTAATGTTTTCTAGGAATCTTGTCTGTCTTACCATACAATTCTCCAGCATCAAACTCTCTACTTATCGATCTCATACTCTCACCACCTTCCATCCTTCTGAGAAGTCTTCTAATAGTAAAGTACAGATGAAACCTCATTACACTCGTGATAACAGGGTGAACTTCTTGCGAGGGTGACAAGTGTTGTAACGACACTCCACAACAGAAACTTGCACAATACGTTGCAAACACGACCCTATAGTAGCTCTCATTATCGTCCCACTTTGACTTTGTCTTTGACGTGGTGATTTGTAATATTGATAGCTTTGAGAGAAAGTAGCTCTTTTGATTAACGAAGACTCTAAAGTTATTCACTGGGTAGTTCAACACGTTTTCCGTTGGGTAGCCATCCCAAAGTCCCCAGTGGTTCTTGCGACCTTTCGGTAATGGTTGGATAGTTCCACCAGATAGCCATATTATTGGGAACTTGTCGTCGTGACCTTTTGGAGACTTGTTGTTGTGTAGCCAAATCCACATACTCTTGTCGTTTTTGAAGGTATCACCAGTTATGTTCGTGCTTATGATGTCGTTGTTTCTAAAATATATGTCAACGCCATTAACCTCACCATCTTGTGAGACAGTTGGATCGAACTCAAACTTGCTCAAAGTGACGTGAGGGTACTTTTTCACTAGATTCAGCTTAGCCACGCGTGCGGCGTTAGCTATCTCTTTTTGGTTAACTATCATTGGTTTGTTTATCGTTAGATACTTAGTATACTCCGGGTTACTCTTAAACCTACTTGAGTCTATCGAAACGTCACCAATATTAGTTTTCGTCACGAAGAATATATGTATATGCATATTGCCGTCAACATCAAGAAAAAACCTATTCTTGTCAGCATAAGGATACTTTCTTTTGAACGCATCCATCATAACATACCGTACGTTATATGAGAGTGGTAGTATCGATTAGTGGTTCAACGAAAACTATAGACCTACAAGAGTCAATTTTAGTAACAAACTCAGACCCTTACGTATTGGTGAAGAAGGCAACCATCTTTTGGGACTACGTTAACGTAACCACAGCTAACAACAAGATAACTTATAACAGTAATAATTACGCCTTTAACACTGGGTATCACACCTTTAAAATGATCGCCGACGACTTGAAAGAGTTAGGAGACGTCAAGCTAGTAGCTAACAGACATGACTCGACGTGCACGATAACAACTGATCAACAAATAGAACTGTTTAAATTTGGACAACTTTTGGGATTTGACGAAAACACTACAATAGCCACCACAAAAACCAGTCCCAACGTTGTGAACGTTAACAGAGGACTGAAATACATACAAGTAACATCTAATATTGTAGACAGATCTAAGAACATGGTTAATGGTAACAAAAGCGATTGTATCGAAGTACTGCCAATAACTAGCACGCAGACACTTAAGGGTTCTGTTCAACATTTCTTTGGTGTTGGGTCAAAAATCCTAATAAACAAAGGAGTCATCAACCAACTAGAGTTCAAGATAACAGATCAGGACGGTAACAGTGTTAACGTTGGTGAAGTGTTGTTAGATTTACACATCATGTAGTGTATATGGACATAGAGCAAGAACTAAGAGATATTTACTATAATCCATCAACTGGTTACCAATCTGCTGAGAGGCTGTACCAAAAGGCACAAGAAGATGGACTAACGCCTGCATTCTAAAAGCTCACTCACACTCACACTCAATGAGTGGACGCTCAAACTCAATGAGTGCAACTCACCACTCAATGAGTGTCCACTCACACTCACTGAGTATAATGCTACACTCACACTTCAACCATTCAAAGACACCACTCACACTCAAGTGAATCGCAGATGTGGAGTGAAGTGTGAGTGAGAGGTATACGTCCCTTGAGCTGCACTCATGTGTACTTAGTCACAACAAGATGGCGGAGAGGTGGCTAAATAGGTTAGAATGTTTGGATAATATTGCAACAAACAACCGAAATAAACGAAAACCATATAGGTTTGATTATGGGAAATATGATGAGGAGCAATTCCGGAGCAGATACCGGTTAACTAAGGCTGGATTTCGTGAGTTATTGGAAATAATCAAGGCAGACATCTCTGCACACAACGACCGAGGAAAACCCGTTCCTGCTGATATTCAACTATTGTTGACGCTGCGGTTTTATGCCACGGGTACATTCCAGCTAGCATGCGGAGACTTGTGTGATATTTCACAGCCATCAGCAAGTCGGATTATTAAACGTGTGTCCGAGTCCATCGCACGTTTAAAGGATAACTACATTACCTTTCCGGCAGATGAAATGCTTGATCAACTCAAACGTGATTTCTGGCGAATTTGTGCATTTCCTAGTGTTGTGGGTGCAATTGACTGTACTCATATAAAGATACCATGCCCGGGGGGTGCTAATGCTGAACTATTTCGAAATCGAAAAGGATACTTCTCAATCAACGTTCAAGCTGTGTGCGGACCCACGTTAGAAATGTTCAATATTGTTGCTCGTTGGCCAGGTAGCGTCCACGACGCCAGAATTTTCGATAACAGTCGCATTTGTGCACAATTCGAACATGGTGATATCCCTGGCATCTTACTTGGTGATAGCGGTTACCCATGCCGGCCATATCTCATGACACCACTACTTAATCCGCAGACCCGACCACAACACGCATATAATGTGGCTCAAATACGTACACGAAATACAGTGGAGCGGATGTTTGGCACATGGAAGAGGTTGTTCCCATGTCTATCAACGACCCTGCGTACAAAACTGCAAACGACGCTAACTGTCATTGTCGCTACAGGTGTGTTGTACAACTATATAAGAAGCCGACATGACCCTATTGACGAACCCGAGCATATTCCGGCTGCTGAGGAAGGCGTACCTGATATGCCTGATGGTGAACGGCGTTTGGGAAATGCTGTGCGTCAAGCCCTGATCGTGCAACATTTCACATAATGTCTGAACAACTTATCCCATTTAATAACACAATTAATATACAGGTATTACATATTCTCTAATAACACAACTTAATTCCGCCCAGAACATGCAAGAGAATACACGCGTGTACATTTTAGCCGTTATTTACGTCATTAATGTTGGTAGCTAGTTTTGCTTCCTAGCCCGTGTGTTTGGTCTAGGTTGTTCCTCCTGTGTTGTTTTCATGGCCTTCGTCATCGTCTCCCAATATTGCCCTTCCGCGTCTAGCACTTCCATTTTCCGTTTGTGTGCAATTACGATGTTCGTTTTCTTGATATCCAGGATCTCCATCTCCGCCTCATGCTGTTTGGTTTGCATATCCAAACAACGTGCCTGGGCCGCGGATATTTGCGCTTTTTTGGGCAAGGACGGTGTTAGCGCCGCCTCAACGACACATGACGGCAATTCATGTTGGTTTGGTGTAACTGATGTTGTCGCTTCTGCATCAATTTCATCGTCGTCGTGTTCTATAAATGCACCAATAAAACAAATCATATTAGCTTGTGTTGATGTTTACAACATGGAATATAATAGATCGGATGGTGCAATTATATCACACCTGGATAATGTTTTATAGCATTGTCATACCTGTTTCATAATTATCGTCGTCAAACGGGTTAATTAGGCTGTCTATTTGAGCGGGAATAATAGAGGCAACAGCCGCAGCTTCGTCGTCTTGGTTGGATGTTGAGGGGCCACCACCAGTTAATTTACACTCTCTCCTCTCTTTAGCCAGTTGTTTCTTGGCACGGGCCTTTAAATTTTCCCAACATTTTTTTAACTGCTTCGCATCCCTCTTAGTCACACCTGACTGGGAATTGAACTCTTCGGATACAGCTTCCCACGCGCTGTTTTTCTTTTTTATCGTTCTGTAATCGTTCCTTTTATTTTCTATCAGATCTTTGTGCTTTCGCACTAACTCCGTTACAAGCGCCTTTTCTAATTGCGAATAATATTGTCTGCTGTCAGACATCTTGTGCAGCACCGCAGTACGAATGCAATTGATGATTCTACAACATGCCTATATATATGGTACTTCCCAACCTCATCAATATTCAACGTTATACACACACTCCAGCAAGTCACACTCGAGCGACCTCTATGAATGCAAATCTGCCTAATAATTTCAAGCGTGAGTGCTCCCTCGTTGAGTGGACACTCACACTCATACTCCACTCTCACTCACACTTCAGTTCTACTTGAGTGCATCTCACTGGAGCGTAACTCAAGTGTGAGTGTGAGCGAGCTTTTAGAATGCAGGCGTAAGTGTTGGTAGGGCAAAGATAAAGGACTGGTTAAAATCCCAAGACACGTACACCAGGTAAGTAGTAGGAAAAGGAGAGTTCTGGGACAAAAAAAAATTCTGTCCCAGAACCCCCCTTGTCCCAGAACCCCCATACCTTTTTTTGAATTCATCGAAGGTATCTTGTCCCGCTACGCTCACCTTCGTTATCCCTTCGCTGCCCCTTCGGTCCACTTTCGCTCAGTCATAAAGAAAAAACAAAACTAGGTTTCGGGAACAAACTATTTTTACAAACCTTCGAGAATATTAGCTAGATTATCTAGGAGTCGATTCTTTTAGATAGAGATAAAAATGGGGTCGAAAGTGGATGAAGAGTAAAATATTTTATAATTTGAAAAATTATAAAAATGCTCACTGATTAATCCACTGTGGTGCAAAACACCAGTCTAAATATTTTGAGTACCTCCCTCTCCAGTACTTGTCGCTCTCTTGTGTCTCGTAGTTGTCTTGTAGTCGAACTCTTCTACATGCTTGCTCGTCTATATAGTCTCTATCACGTTGAGCTATTTGTTCGAGTCTATATCTCTCACCCCTACCTTGTTGGTAGTGAAACTCCTCCCACTTTTTGTAGTGTATGTTACACTCGTCTTTGTTGTTTACCTTTCTCCACTCCCACTCTTCATAGTTCTCACACTCTTCACAATGATACCCTAGTGTCTCACACGTTCTACACTGTAGTCTATCTCTAACCAAGTTGTTAAACTCATACACACAGTTCTTTTTAGAGTCCACCCACTTGTACACCATGTCGTTCGAGTAGTTTGGAAAGCACGAAGTGAAGGTTGAAGAAAGATCTCTTAGTGTGTGGTGATGTAGTACTAGTGAAACCTCTCTCTAGAGATTTGAAGTCCCTCTTTAGTGTCTCAACATGTTCCTCTATGTTCACTTTTTGTCTCACTTTCGTGACTAGTTTCATGAAACTATTGAGTCGAGTGTTCGCGGTCTTTTTGAGTGAGTTTGATGGTCTTGTTAGTATATGTTCGAGTTCCTCACCACATAACACACAAAACAAGGACGCTTGAATTTCCTCTACATGTTCATGACCTTCCATTCCTTTATTATAGAGTATTTTAAACTATTCTTTTTTCTCTTCTTCTTGTTTGTCACTCTTAGTATGACTATACATATGTTTTCCTACAGTGAGACCACCAGAGAGTAGTCCAAGGAATGGTATCATTGGTGTTAGTTTTGACATGATACTTTTTAAATCTTTGTT
Organism: Chrysogorgia sp. JL179-B06; assembly: GCA_035772405.1. Classification (NCBI taxonomy): domain Eukaryota; kingdom Metazoa; phylum Cnidaria; class Anthozoa; order Scleralcyonacea; family Chrysogorgiidae; genus Chrysogorgia; species Chrysogorgia sp. JL179-B06. The sequence continues at coordinate 2,719,221 of JAYKKM010000122.1, read as the reverse complement.
AAGATATGGGTCTCTTTTGAGTTCTTTCTCCATCTCCTCAGGTTTTTCCACTGCGTCGAGACCACCCATCATCATCGCGAACTTCGCTAAAAACATATCACATAAAAACACTGTACTTTTCTCTCGTACTTCAGCCTCGTACTCAGCGTACATCTTTAGTATAGTTTTCGCGTTCGCCTTTCTAATGTACGCTTCACTTTTTTTTATTTCGCCATCGCTCGCTAAGAGTAGGAGCTCTTCTCTTTTTCTATCGACGTCTTTTCGCATATCTTCCGCTAGACTATCGTCGTCGAATCCACTAGTTTTTTCTTTGTTCGCAGAGTTAATCAGATCTTCTGGATTCATTCTTTATTTAGGAGAAATGACTTCGTACCCATATGGATGTCTAAGATTTATTTCTAAACACGCGTGTTTCTTTTCCCTTAATTCTTTTGTGATACATATCACATCTTCTTTAGAAACACCGTTCAAATAGTCGTTGATAAGTTCTAACATATCTTTTTTGTTTGTGTTATGAAAACTTGTTATTCTTGAAATGTTCTCTCGATAAGGTTTCGCAATACTTGTCATCTGTTGTGTTAAAACAATAGTAGACAACCCGTAATGTCTACCAGAGTAGCCTAACTTGACAAGTTCACTAGTTCTGTTTTTTACATCTTGTCCACTTGCACAATCATCTAGAATAATAAGTGTGTTTGTATCGGTGTATACGTCAACAACATGTTTCATCATCGCGTTCACATTATCCTGTTCAACAGGTAGAACAATGAAGTTGGGGTCGTGAAAATATTTCCATTTGTGATACGTCGTGTTCCAGAGTATGGTAGGACAAATAAGAATAATATAGTCGAATGTTCCTTTGAAATGCTTTTCTAACATCTCTAAAAGATAAAAAGTTTTTCCACAATAGGTTGGTCCAACATGTTAAACGGGATATCCATCTTTTATTTTCTAGTTTTTCTTATACTTCGATATAAGAAAAATACGTGTTAGTTTTAATTTAGTACTGGATACTTTGTAGATTTCCTGATGCGATGCTTAACAACGCGTCTGATAACACAAATATATGACATATCAAGTCGGTGGTTGTAACACGTTTTGTGATTTCGAGCAAGATCCCACTCTGCGTGTTCATAATTTTCTTTCCTGATCCATGTACTTTTTGGTCTTTAGTACTCCGCAAATCTACTACCAATGCGAAGCTATCTTTGTAGAACTCCCTATGTGTAACACTTTGGCCGACTTGACCAAATAGACGTTCAGCTTCAGAGTAATACCTTGACTTTGGAATTCCTTGACTGTAGACTTCGTTAGGAACACCTTCGATAGTGACTTTTACACTGTCGATGTTAGGGTACACAAACTCTTCGGAGTCAGTAATTGTGGCTTTGGTGAATAACAACACCACAGCTTTCATACTCTTTCGTGGTAAATTAATGTTTTCATTAATCAAGGTTTCACCTTTCCCCCATGGACTCTTTTTCATGAGTGTAACATGTTCGTACGGTAGTGACTTTCCAATTCCATGTACAAACTTGTGATCTCACTCGCGAGGTCCAAGTTGTCTATTGTTTCATACTCGAGTTCTAGATTCTCTAGAGAGTACCCTCCAACAGCACTGCCAGATTGTGCGACCATGATGTCAGTAGCACTTGGTAACTTGATAGCGAACTGTAGATTGTTACTCATAGAGTACGGAGCGTACAATCCAGAGTCTCCCAAAATTTTATCGAGTGATATTTTTTGTTTTGTTCCAAAAACACCAAACACCAATGCGTCAGAAACTTTAGAGACATTTCCACTCACAGCTCCACTGTCGTCTTTAGACACTAGCTTTCGCAAGTTCTCTCCAGCAACACCGAACTCCATCTTCTCATCTCGTTCACTCTCAGGTTTCCAGAGATCTTTGTAAACAGCGATGGTAGACTCACCAACATTGTCGTACGCAACTTCTCCAGCCATTTTAATAGTCAGTTGGCTTTGTAAAAGTTTAGACAAGTTGTTCAAAAACCAACTCTTAGCGTTTACATTTTTAAAGTCAAACAGGATGTGTAGACTTCCTGGGACTAAACATGAGTCTGGTTTGAGTTTTGGCATGTTAATGTAGAGTGTTTCGTTAGGATTAGCCTTGTTAGGGTTCAAACTAGTCACGACGTGTCGTGTACGTGGTCCTTTGATTGTAGACATACTTGATTTCTTTGCATGCGGTGACAAATCTTTGTTACTATTCATTTATTAGGGTGTTTTTTTTTGTATTCCTTGAGAATACAAAATTCATAAACCTACTATTTTTTTCTTCGCATTTCTACTAATAACCACACTAACCCTACAACGACAAGCCAAAGATTTTTAGCAAGAAAAGCTAACCCCTGAGCACCTGCTTTGAGTACGGTGTACACAAAGTTCGCTACTCCCACTGCCCACGGACCAATCTTTGCTATAATGTTTTTCACTGCTTTTGCAAATGATAATGTTGCTTTCGCTCCTTTTGTAATTACAGTCCTTGCTCCAACTATGATAGTTGTGACTAAACCTGCGACAGCGATACCTAGTGCAGAGACACCTACCCAGTTCTCTTTGAACCATTCTTTCACTTTTTCGAGTCGTGTCACGTCTTTTTCCTGCTCACCACGTGTCTCTTCTACGACTCTCTGTTGTTCAAAGGCGTCTGCTACCACGTCTTCGTCAAATGACTTTTGGAAAAGTTCTCTTGCAGTGGCTGGGTCACTTTCTTTTGCTAGTTCAAGATTGTTGTTACTTCTTTCTCTAAACTCATCTATCATGAGTTGGATTGCTCCTCGGTCACCAACTCTACTCTCAGGTATAAGATTGTGTTCGACGGGTTCAACACACCATTAACTACGCGCTGATCCTCTACACTAAGTCTATCAAGAACGTCGTCTGGTACTAGTACTTGATCTACGACAGGAATCATGGGTAGGTTAGAGGATGTGTTTGTTTCACTTACTGCTTTGTCAATGAGTTTCTCGAATTGTGATACAGCAGTTGAGTTTCTTTTTGCTGAGTTTTTCACATACGAGTCATTCACGTTGTTTAGAACTATTTTTTCAACGGAAGAGAACCCACCATTCTTAAGTCTTTCTTTGAAAAAAACTTTACCATCTCTCACAGTGGTTCGGTTTCTAAGCTCTATCACACTATCTGAGTAAGGATTAAGTTTTTGTCCCTCGCGAGAGTCTTGAACGTACTTGTCTACTTGTGCAAACATGTCGTTCGCTACACGAGAGTCACCCCCTGTTGCTCCACCAAAACTTGTTTCGGCTAAAAGAAGACGGTTGATGTATGTAATCCTCTCGGTGAGTAGTGGATCCTCGTTGACTAACATTCTGTCGTTAAGATCGTCAAGAGTTGTGTCGAGTTCTTCGTTGTCTAGATTATCGTATTCTGGAAACACTTCTTCCATCTCAAACATATCTTCACCACTTTCCATTTTATTTATAGAGTTTTTACATCACTCTCTGGAATCCAAGAGTTGTGTTTAGCATCATAACCAGCCCACTTGACTAAAACCATCTTTTTCTTGTTCACCACACGTCTCTTTAGAATTTTTCTCTACACGATACGTAGCATCTTCTGTCTTTTCTACGGCAGACATCTCTTCCTCGTAAAACTTTCCAATGACGTCCTCCCCACTTTCGTCACTAAGAACGTAAACATTTGGATCTCCACGAACTACCTTACTCACAGAGAAGATTTCCTCTGTGAAATTTGCCTCGTATCCTTTAGTGAAAATACTTTTGTACTTACTTATTCTCACCTTTTGTCCAAGTTTGTACCTTGGCAGTGGAAACTCACCTAAGTCTTGCCCAAAAAGTGTTGTCCACACCTGACTCTCAGTGTCCTTTGTTACGTTTATTGGTTTCATGAGAATGCTACTATGTTTCGTGTTGTTGTAGTTTTTAATGAGACCACTCAGAATGTCTATCCACTTGTAAGTTCCCTTGCTGTAGAAATATTTCCACATACATGTACTTGTCTTTAGAGTTCTGTTAAATCTCTCAACCACAGCTGCTTTCTTGTCAGAGTTTGTAGAGAAATACTCTATGTCATGTTTTTTCAATAAGTTTTTAACACCTACGTTGTAAAACTCTAATCCATCGTCAAACTGCGCTAGTTTAGGATACATATTAAACCTTTCGTGGAATTGTTGTAGTAATTCACCTACAGCGTTTGTCATGTTCTTCGTATCTTTACGATACACAGGAATAGCGAAAGCGTAACGGCTAAGAATCTCAACGCATGTGAGTATCCAATAGTAACCTTTGTTCTTGTTTTTGTACTTTCCCATATCGACGAGATCTAGTTGAATTTGTTCTCCAAGGTACGAGACCCATGTTTTTCGAAATTTGTGACGTTTCACTATAGACTTGTATCGTGTGTAAGTGTCTTGAGTTTTTAACCACTCTTTCACAGATCTTCTACTTACGTTCAAACCTTCCTCTAGTGCTTTTTGGTATAGTCTCTCCATGCTTTGATAACCAGTCACAGGATTGTAGTACAAGTCTCTAAGACTCTGTTCTGTTACAATGTTCACTGCGTTCACTACATTCCGTTCATTGTTCATACTTTTTATTTAAAAGTATATTAATGTCAATCAAAACACTCCCTACCTCGTCTATACCACTCACATTTGTTTTAGTGTGAAAAGACAGGTTATTGTATGTACCACTACGAGTAGGAACACTAGACTCGACCGTTGGAAAATGTAATACACTACCACTTAGTGTCACCTCCGTAGTAATAGGAAGAACTGCAATAACACTACTTTGTTTACCTAGTGTGTCTATAGTCTCATCTACAAGAGTGTCACAATGAATCTCCACAAATCTTAAACCTCTATTAATGTCTATTCTGTTAGGACTAACCTCTACTCCTTTTGGTATTAGGGAGTCTGTTGGGAAACCAAGTAATTCCCCAAACTTGTACAATTTAATAGGATGTTCTGTTTTTAGTGTACATGTGTGATCGTACAAGTTGTGTGATATTGTTATTTTAATGTCTTCTTCGTCTGAGAAGTATGTTACAAGACTCTCGAAAGACCAGTAACCTTCGGGTATCACATGTTTTTTCGAGTTATACTGAATAACGTCGTTGAAGTCTTTGATCACATTCTTGTAGTCCCAAAACACACTCGCCGACTTTACGACTACAGTTGAGTTCTTTGGGAGCACCAAACTCTTGTTCAACGTAACTGTTTTCCTACTATTCTCAATAAATACTGATAGTTTCTTCATTTTATTTATACTACAAATAAAATGATACAAGCATACTATGGTGTGACAATTAAGAATTCTGAGATCGCAATTCAAAAGGCTAAGTCAGATCTCATTAAGAAATATCCTCATGCAACGCTAAGTAAATTTGAGTTTGACCCAGTTCAAACACAACAGGGTGACGTAACAAGAGTAGATATATACTTTCGGAATAGTGATATACTCTCGACTGACATTACCAGTACCACATTCAAGGAGGATCAAAGTATGTGGAAATGGTTACACAACAACACACCTTTCCCGAGAGTATGGAACAGTGGTGGTACAGTACAAAAACTCACCTCTGATGCTATATATCCTCCATACGTACTCAACTACCAAGTCAACGACTTCAATGTTTATGTTGACGACAAAAACTACTGTCTAGTTTACCCAAGATAGTCATAGACACGAAAAAGTACTACCAGGATGGACCAGAGGGGAGTATGATCAGTACGGTGTGGACTTTGTCGAAGAGTTACTACCAAGCTATTGCAGCTATGTACATAGCCACGTACAGGTCGGGAGTTTCACTACAAAACCTAACACCAAACCCTGACATTCCAAAACAAATTACGAGTCTCATGAAATTCCATGTGTATTTCACTATGAGAAGGGTAATGTTTCGTCTTGACAAAAGTGGTGTTGACATCGCAGATATTATCAGGTTGTACATTCCAGATTGGAGAGTTTTGAAAAAACCATCTTCCTTTAGGTGGTAACTGGGTTAGTATTATCAAAGATGTACAAGGAGACTACAAACGTTATTGTCCAAGAGTGAGTAATGGGATCACAGAGTTAGGTCAGGAACTCTTAAACCAATCTATAGAAGTGTACGTCTACGCTTTACTGGGTGCACAAGCGAAAAGTAAGCAAAGTATTGTAGGTGGTCGTGCTAGTGCACGTGAAGTTCAACGAGTTTTTAGAAATATCGTAGAAGACGCAGTTGTACAATATTCACCAAGTACATGGATTAATTTGATGAATAGGGCGATCAAAGACACGAACGTAAAACTAGACATGGCAGTGACTCCAAACACATGGCTAATTCCACGAAGTATGGTTTTGTTAAAAACTCCTATCCCAGGATACAATAATTTACTAAGAGAGTCGTCAGAGACGAACATGGTATTTGGATTCAATAGCGAACTTAACTTTAAAAGTGTGAGTAAAAACGTGAAAACTCACTCTAATGGTGGTGAACATTTGGAAACACTAGATGATGTAAAAAAGACAACACCTCCACCATCTTCATCTACCGAATCGTCTATTTCTAGTTTGTTTCCTATGACACTAATATTGGTAGGAGTGATGGTGAGTAAGTTTATACTGTAGAATAAATGAGTCTACACTGTGGATATGACAAAGGTGGTGTCGAACCAGAGAAAAAACCACCTTACAATACTGTTTTTAACATCAACGTGTCTAACGCGGTGATCACACGTCAC